>JAOBAT010078529.1:0-43422 GCA_026413305.1 Hydrozoanthus tunicans | reverse complement strand
CTCCTTCCACTCCCCTCCCTCTCCCCGACTCCCAAGACTTTTCACGGTATCGTGTGCTTTTTGGTTTTAGCTGACTCAGCCGGTAATAAACCAAATAAACGTATTTTAGGAAAGATAATATATAACTCTTTTACAAGCCAAGGAGAACAGCAACGAGTGTTGTCTGTTGTGAGTGGTTTTGAGCGTTTTAATGTGGGCGTAAGAAAACCCTCAGAGAAAAAACGCCTAAATGTGTTGTTGCAGACAACAAACTGTTGACGTGTTTTCGAATCGAAAGCACACCGGTGTGGAAATACCTACAACTACTAAAACCTGTTTTTGTGATTTAGCTAGCATGAACTAGTCTAACAAATTGATACTAATGAGTTCGAAAGTTGTACGAAATGATAATTGATTAGGACACCAACCAATAGAGTCTGACAGCGAATAATCGCCTCTTTTGTAATGTTTACTTCTTATTGGTCGTACGATACACTTTGAAAAACAAGTTTTTAAAACACCAAGTAAGATTGTTTGTAAAGCTATTCTTCTCTGATTCGCCCTGTTGCAGAAACGACAAGAGTATGACGTTACAGCCGCTGCTAAATTGTACAAAGTTGTCAAATCCCGATAAAATGTTTATTCAGTTGTTTTATATTTATTTCCAATACTAAGCCAAGTCGATTTATGAAATGCTTTTATAACTATATTGAACTCATTTTGTCGCAGAAAAAAATTAGCAAAATATATTTAAGACATACCGATGTAAACACAGTCAACTCTGAAAGAAATTTGAAGTGCTTAAGTATTTTACTCGGTTAAACTCGAAATGATGTTGAGCTGGACGGCAAATTCCAACTACTCACTGATTCCAAATGATACTCATGATCTAGCTGATACGAAATGGAAACTTTCACCCAATCTGTTCCTCTTTTTCGCGATCTCCGACTTCTTAATGGCGACAGGAACCTCTCTAGCAAACTTCGTTTTGCTCTTTACAATTTATCGGGATCCAAACCGCTGCTTGAGGACCCCAACCACATATCTAATTTCAAGTCTCAGCATCTCTGATTTTCTCCATGGCGTTTTAGTTGGTTATGGTCGAGCAGCTGAGGAATTGTACCAGTATTTTGGTATCAAGGGATTTCCTGTTCTGATTTCCATTGTCACTTACTTCTCGGCTGCAATGACTTTATTTGTAAATGTTGCCACTATATTGGGGATTTCCTTAGATATATTCATTGCGACTACGCAGCCCTTGAACTACATTTCATTGGTGACAAGAAAGGTTGTTTTTAGGGGTATACTCCTCAGCTGGTTAACGGCAGTTCTTATCCCTATATTACCGGCAGCATACGGCTTACAGAACAGCAACATTGTGTTAATAACTTACTGCTATTCTTACTTTATAACACCCGCCATTGTCCTGCCCGTGGCTTATCTCAAGATTTTTTTAACTCTTGCGGAGCAGAGAAGAAACATTCGACAAATGACACAAGGAAACCAACATTTTGTAAACCAATCGTTTTCCTTAAAGAGAAAGCGCAAAACAGCCTTCACAACCTTGATTGTCTTGGGACTGTTCTATGCATCGTTTCTGCCATACTTTATAAAAGTACACTTTCTATACTTTTGTCCAAGTTGTTTCAAATTTTCATCAACTCAAGCTTTTCATGTTTTTTCGAATCAGTTGCTCATGATTTCCTGTCTGGGAAATCCTTTTCTCTATGGTTGGAGAGTACCAAAGTTTCGTCAGGCTTTTAAAGACTTATTTCGCGTCAGCGAAAAACACTTCGAAAGAAAAAACATAGTTATTCCACAGCAGAGCTGTTCTGTTTGTGAATCTGTCAATCTAGCTGAGTATAGAAATGTTTTTCACACCTAATAACTGGGCTTGTAACTATATTAACACTGATGCTTACAATAGAAATCAGTTCACACCACTTTCTAACATAGAAAGTCAATGTTTATGGCGAACGCTGAAAAAAAACAGTATTCAATTAATAGTTTTCGGTGGAAGTTTTTCCGTAAATTAAAAACAACGTTATAAGTAACTACGGCTTTGAAAATGACTTTATTAAAACGTCCGTGCCATGTATTGGGTTTTGCGTTCTATTTTTTGGTGTTTTGAAAAAGAAAAATATCATTCAAACTGTTTGTTTGTATCACTGTCAGTACTTTATGATAGCAATATTTATAATAACAATGATACAACAAATAATATTAATAAAAAGTAATAATAAAAATAATAACAATGATAACTATAATAATAACAAAAACAGTAAGTTTCTCCACACAATAAACATTTTTGGTCAGAGAGAAAGATGTGCTATTAAGTCAATTGGGATTCTGAACCACATTTAATAATAGAAATAATAATAAGAATGATTATGTTACGACAAGAATCTTAATCGAGGATCCTATATCAAAGAAATGAATTTCAGGAGATATCTCAAAAACAGATTTTTATATCTTAAAAAATACAAAACAATACCAGAAGATAGCAGAAACTCTTTGTTGCATCTCCTTGTGGTGCCATCTCCAAAATCTTCATAAATGAACAAACAAAATAAAACTCCACAACTAGAAACAGTTATATATACCAATGTGTATATATAAATTTGAAAAATACACTGCACAATACTAAGATCCGTATTAAGAATAATTCAAGTAATGTTCATTACAAGAAATCATCAACACTGCTTCTAAATATGATGATTACAATAATAAGAAAACGAAGCGCCAAATGTAGCTGCAGATTAATTTCTCAGAGATCCTAAAATGCATTTCATTTGGTCAGTTAATAAAGATCCAATAAAGATAAAATTCTACATAACAAATACATCTATCGAAAACGTTGTGTATTCCAAACTCGGCTATTCGCCTAATTATTCCTATTGTTTGCTAAAATATCCTTTGACGGTTCTGAGTCAAAGCTTTTTTTGACATCATTTAGCTTTAGGTTAATGAAGCAAAACCTGTCAGTGATAAATGACGAAACTGTCATCTGAAAATCCGAAGGATCAACTGTATTACAGCTGTACAATCAATTGGACCCAGGGACGGACGATTACCTTGGCGTTCTAGTCATTTATTGTTAAACATCAACAAGACTTTTAGAAGTTGCTTTATTTGCAGACAATGAAAGCCGCTGACCCATTTTACTGCTGAAACAGCGATGAAGTTTTACCTTGAAGTCAACGATTTCAAAATTCTAAATATTAAAACCACTGGGGCTTCGTTCTTTATTAAAGAGGAAAAGAAAATTTTCACGCTTTGTAGTGGAAACTTTTCAAAGTAAAATTCTAAAGATTATTTTACTGACCATGTTCTGATAACTTAAAAGTTATAGTTCTAAAGTCAAGTTAGCGTGTAATATAACATAAGCTTAAAATTTCAAAAACCTGTTTTGAGAGTGTTTGAGTGAGGAACAGCCGTTAGTTTTGTCTCATTTCCAAGGAGTGGTGTTAATAAGTGTGCGCATGCGTGGCAGTTGGTAAGATCTATGACTGACAAGCGTGAGGCCCCGGCGGAGACTTAGCATCGCGCATGCGCGAGACGCAGTCACGTCAGCAAGATTTTCCAGCGTCTGACGTTTCACGTTTGCCGTACGTACGCCAAGTTAAGGGTTTTCGTGATTGGTATTTACATGAGATTTGTTGATCTTTTTTCAAGCATATAGAAATAGTATTTAAGTCGTAAAAAATGTAAAGGGATGTTTTGCTTAATGTTCCGTTAGCTAAATTGAAGAAACAACACGAGAAGTTGTTCAGCCTAGTGCCGGCCAACTGGCAATTCTTACGAACGGGAATCAAACAATTGTTAATTGTGATATAAAAACAGAAAAAAAACTCCTTTCTTTGTAAATATGTCATTTCATAGTAAGAATTTAATCACTATTAATTTAGTTGACACTAGTTTCCAGTCTAATTCGAGTCACTGGCGTGTTTTTGCTTGAAGCTCACTTCAACGTGGAGCTTAAACCAAGAAAACAAAACAAAAATACGGCAAACGTCTGACGTACACGCGGCGCTAGATCTCACTATTGGAACACTCTCTCGTTTTCTAGCGGGGGACTCAACCCTTTTGGCCGCAACCAGTTTAAAATTACCAACATCTATCTTCTCCTTACATAACTCAACCAGCCAGTTTATCAACATCTTATCTCTCCTTTCATTACTTTCATACAAAATATATCATTCTGTAATGAGAAAATGAGAATTGATCAAAATGAGCCAATAAACCAATTCTCCCAAGCTAGTAATAAAGAAAGTATGGGCTCTATTTTGGAGAATTTACCAGCACGACATCTGTTGAGCCACACTGATCGACAAGAGCAGGAATTCGACCCGGTGTTGTGGTAGAACACGTACACCTTTAAACGGGAACTTATGTGCTTCTAGATGAAACATGTTTAAGATAAACTGACTAAAAAAGGCAAATAACGAGGGTGTTTCAAACGTCGGCTGTTTCGGTAAGTAAAAAATAAAAATAGATCGAAAACGAGTGATTAGACACTCCGGGATGTGTTGCACGCATATAGCAACAAAAAGATATTGGAATTAACTGGACGCGCACCCCCGACCCAGCCCTCCGTGAGAAGGACGCAATTACCACCAGCTGATCTGAGGGACCGACCTGTTTTATGTGCTTACAAATTTACTACACTCTAGTTAACATGTCTCTGCATCTATTATTCACATTAAACAAGTGTTTAATGTTTCCTACTGTTAGGTAAGGTGGTTTGACGATGATACAAGACATTACGGATAGTTCAGACACCATTTTCATCGTCAGAGAAAATGTTTTGACAATAATTCATGCACGAGTCGTTTGAATTCAGTGAATATGACACACCAGCACTTCGAGTCACAGGGCAAACGCCATTTCACAGTAAACTAATAAATATTCATGACTGTTTGTTTTAATTTCTCGACTTAGAACGAGCCATGATCGTTTCAGTGTTGTACTTCTTTTCTCAAAATATAAATACATTTTGTTTATTGTTATGACTTGAGATGCCGTACCAAAAGTCCAAATCAGCATAAAAATGTCAGAGGTGTTGAGCTCGTTGTGTTGATTCTGGTGAACTGACGACATGGCACTGTATGAGGTTAGTAAAATCGATAGCACAGACCACAAAGTTGCACTGTCGTTACTGAATTGATTTATTTCTTCAAGCATTATTATGCTCTCTTTGTTGGATACCGAATAATCTGGCACCGTTAACTGTTTTTACTTTATCGTGAAATCTGAAAAAATTAAGTGAGAACTGCACCAAGATAGACGACTGGTTATCAGTTTTGGTTTGTTATGTAAAGAACCGTTCTTTAGAGAAAAACGAAATAGCCACTTTATTTCGTTGTCCTATAGGGATAACCAATGCTTACTAGCAAATGGTTTTTAAGAAGTTCGTTCTAAATTAAAAAAGTTAAACTGAATTTTAAAAGTAATAAATGGAGGTGAGAAAGAAAGTCGCCCCAAAATGGGTTAGAACTACTTCTAACTCCAGTGAAGAACATGAAATGGCACACTCTAAAATTAAGTAAAACTAAAGCAAATTGAATGCATTTTATGGCCCTTGTGGCGATTGCCATAATCAGTTCCCATATAAAGTCTCTTACATCTACAGCTGGTCATGAACTCAATAACCATATGCACACTCACTTTTAGTTTGGGCTAGCTGTGACATAACCAATGAAAGACATAGACTGTCGTTAGTTAGAATGACAGTAGTCTCACATTTTAAAGTTTCATAGGCTCACTTCAAAGCAATATATTCTAGTTATGCAATGCTTTCGAATGGGATACCGTGGAATATGCCACGCGTCACTTGTGATTTCGGTATACACACGAGCCTTTAGGCATACAAGTAACAAGTGGCATGTTTTCGTTACCTTTGCATGCGTTAACATTCAATTTTTTGTGTGCTCGTAAAAGCCAAGCAAAAGCAATCGATAACCTCTGCTTCTAAAAGTAAAGAAAAAACTTCTTTCGCCTACATTTCAGACGTCAAGTGGTTGTATACAGCGCGCCCTCTCCCTAGTTGTACTTCTTGTCGTAGTACAAAGACCACTTACTGGAGTATATGGCGGTAAGTTAAACACATCTTTCATTTTTCAAAAACACTTTAGTACTTTACCAGTAAATTTAAGCACAAGCACATGCAAACATAACGTACAAACGTAAGTACATATCTCTATTTGTTAACAGTTCACTGTGTATACAAAAAAACTTACAAACTAATAGCTTTTGCAGTAACGCGAATGTAGTATAACTGGATTAAGATCACATGCATCTTTCTTGGAGCTGTATCACCGTCAGTGGAAGCAGACTTTCTAATGGATAATGTTGTGGCTCGTGAATGAATGAATGACAACTGACGTTATCTCGTAAGGGGCTGTTTAAGAATTTATAACTTGAAAACACAAAAAACTACAGAACTAACAAGAAAAAAACGTTTTCAATAAAGCAAGAATGCCCCAAGCCTGTGCTTGATATGAATAAAGATGTAATACCTAACTTTATACTTGTCGTTTGATATTGAAAAAATTACCACTTCAACAAGCATTAATTAATGTTTTCAAGTTTTCCTTCTTGATTAATTTTTTCAAAGACGATGTTTCTTTCTCACTTACTTGTGAGCTATGGATTTGTAAAAAAAGAGACACGTTTAACTTCCTACGTTCTATTTTTCTAGAACTTTGGTTCTCTTCGGGAATAAGAATAGTTGCCGACTCCTTGTTACCCTTGGTTGATAAATAGTGCCCAAAAAAATTTTTTGTTTTCTTATCTAAAAGTACGTACCTTAAAATGAACATTTCTGAAAAAATGTTTTGATTTGAACAAAACGCGAATGTTTTACCAGTCTATAAAAACAAAAAAGAATCACCGCAATTTTGGTACAACAAATACAGAGTCAAGGTAACGTAGATTTAGAACGTGACGTCAAAATGACGTAGATTATGGAACACAGTCCCTCGTACAGCCACAATAGTGGAGTGTAAAAATACCATATGGCAACTTGGTTTTGCTATCTGTTATTATCCCTTTCCCATAAAATTATTTCTATTGTTGGTGCAACGCGACCAAAATTCCTAAATATACGTCACAGTTAGCCTGTCATCCTTATGATAAAAGAAATTAAGAACGTATGGTTTGATCAAATGAATGAACAGTTTAAAGTTTTGTAAAAAATTCGCGTTTTGTTCCAACTCAAAAAATGTTTCTTGGACGTTCGTTCGTTGGGAGAGCACGAGAAAAGATTTTGAATCTTTTATCGTGTTCTCCGGCCCATTAATCTCTCGTGTTTCGAACAGAGTATGGAAGCGCTGAAAATATCTTCTAAAGCTTAAATAATCGGTTTAATTGTGTTAACATTTTTTATCACCAAAAATTCTAGATGGTTTTCAATCAGCAAAACTAAATACTCCGCTACCAAGGCGCTTACAAGCGAAGAACACTGTTTCTAATCTGGGCTACACTTCCTCAACAACATTGGAAAAACGAACCAAGAGTAACATGTCGAACTTTCATTTTACAGACAAAAATCGAACAAAAGAAAACACCCCTTCGAGTGTAAACTCCACGTCTGTGAGGATAAACACTGACTATCGTACAGCAAAATTACTTGCAGAAAAATCACGAAAAGGTTTGACAAAACACGACCAACAGTTTCAGGAGGTTCCTAGAAAGGAAGTGACAGAGAAAGACCTTGAGCAGGAAAACCTTGACAACGCAAACTCGAATAACACAAACGATGAGTTCTCAGACGAAGGAAACCAGTTAAACCAGTTGAATAAGTTAGACCAGAAAGAAAGTTCACTTTTGCGAGACTACAAAATTCTTGGAGGAAACGATAAAGAAGACAGCACTAGATGGGCCTTGGAAGAAGTAACACAACACTTGAAAGAAAAAGAAAGAGGTGCAAAGATAAATTCTGGGTTCATCAGCAAATCAAATGCATCTGGTAAACTTAATAAAGATCCTTTGGCAAGTAAGGAAAGCACAAACACAACGCAATATTCATCTTCTTACAACCAGACTCAACATTTTGACAGAATCGACATACCAGTTACAAACAAATTGCAGAAAAATGTTTGTATTAATTGCCAAAACCTTTCTGCAGCATCCAACATGAAACAAGCATTGGACTCCTTTGATCATCATAACCAGACAAAAGATACATCGAAAGTTTCCTTCACACAAGCCCCTAAAGAAGGAGTAGTTATCCAGCAAGCGTTTCCGCATAACAAGACAAATAATATCTTTCTTAATCAAACCATTTCCTCATTATCTGGAGCTTCTGTCCCCGCTGAAACAACTAAACAGCAATTTCCTGTTCAAGGGAATCCACAGAACAAAGAAACTGCAAAATACGCGAACAAAACTACTAGTAATTTAACGACAGCAGTAAGTGAAACAAAAGATAATTCTAAAGAAGTAGAAGCACTTCATCATACATTACACCAAAGGAAACCAAGTTTTAACAGTTCTTTATTTGATTTTTCCAATGTCAAGACAAACTCATCAGTCAAGCCAGCCCTGATTGCTACTTTAGATAACAATAGCGGCAATCTGACGCAAGGGTTTGCAAGCCCGTCATCCCTACGACAAAAGGAAAAGTCTAATATTACTTTTTCCATTGTTAAGACTAACTCATCAACCAAGCCAGCCCTGATTACAACATTTGATAGCAATGGTGGGAAATTGACACAAAGGTTGGCAAGCTCTTCATCCCCGGAACAAAAAGAAGTCTCTAAGGTTTCAGTGTTAAGCAAACTACATTCTGAGAAGAAAACAGATAGTTCCGAGAACGAAAACAAGGTCCAAGAGCAAAACCAAACTCTTAAAATACTAAATCAAATGGTAGCTGAAAGTTTACAAAGAGCCTTAACAAACGACAGTGGTAATCAAAACCGGCCAAACCATACTGGCAGGCAAACACAGAGCGGGATGAATGTTTCCATACATTCAAACAAAACAACCAAAGGTCCGCTTTTTATACCGTTAAAACAAACGGAGAACATTGGAAATCAACTTCTCAAAACTTCTACCTATAACACTACCAGTAAGACCAGAAAATGGGCATGGAATGAACACTTTGAAGATGAACCAACTAAAACGGTAATTTCTGCAAAAATTGCTACTAACACGATAAGGAATGAAGCAAAACCTGTTGCACACGCAGTTGAGCTAGACGGCCTTTCGAGCCGAGTTGCAAAGAAACCTTTCTTGAATTTAAATGGATCCATTGGTTCCGTTTTCAACAATTCTGTTTCACCGCAACCAGTAAGTGTTCATCATACGACAAGTTCGATACCTGCTGACGCAATCGAAGTAATTGACGATCATCTTTCCAACAACGCACGTGATCTACACCAACAACTTTCATTGGCTGGCACGACTAAACCTTCTGCTGCATTACATTACGGTCAAACTCAGGCGATGCCTTCAGGAAGCAAGCTGACTAAAATGTTACCAACCATAAAGGCTAGGAGGTATTCATCAAATCGACTTTTGCATAGACCAACTAACTCCAATACGCAGCTAAGAGCTGTATCATCAAAAGAAACACCTACTATGTATGATCCAGGCCTCGTTAAGCAAGACGCACCTATTTCATACACACCTATAAGCAGACCAGTTCTAAAATCTTTTGGAAGTAAAACATTAAATCGAAACATGCCAGTGGAAACTAACGTTGGAAAAACTTTTGCTGAAAGTGTTCCAAAATTGTCAAAATCATTTTGGGCCGATAGCCCAAGCGTCAGTTCTAAGTCTGTAAGCCAAGCGTTACTAAAGGAAGCATATGCACCAATTTCAGGTGGTTTTTATTTCAATAAGTATACAAACACTGGCGCTGTTAAACAATACGGATACAAACGTGGTAGAAGAGCTTCAGACTTGGTAGATTTGTCAACAGAACCTACAGAAGGAGAAAAACAAGAAGGATCTGGTGCCGATGCTCGACCAAAGACCAAGGGTACCATTGTAATCAAGGTGATTTCCAACGACAAAGGGATAGAAGGGAACAAGACACTCGAAGGTGGAACTTCGCCTTTCGAACAGCTTTCTGATAACCCCCTAGGCAAAAATCAACAACAACCTTCCGTCAATCAATCAGCCGATGCTGTCACATCCAGACCAACTTCCATGATTTCTCTGAAATTTTTACACCACCTCAAATCTAAGAACTTCCGCGACGTTCAAAAGCATGTCGATGAAGTAAAAGAATTTTCAGATTACTTACGAGCTAAAAAGGGGAAAAGGATTGAGTTGAAAGTTTTCGGCTCTTCCTCTACACCAAAAACTGGTGATCAAGCTGTCGAACTTGGAGCGCCTTTGATAAAACAAAACGATCAAGACATTTTTCAAAAGAATGAAAACAATGAGATTCATGGTTCGGAAAAATTAATTGAATCTCAAAATCTACATGCGCAAGATGAGGGCAAAGGAATTTCGGACTCTACGGAGAACACAACTGATCTTCAGAACAATACAGGGATATTTAATGCAAACTTTGAAGAAACAATAAACGACAGCCAAAAAGAAAAACTCAGAAAGCAACATTTTAGAGATGAAGAAAGAAGTAACGAAACAGCAACCAGTAAGCAAGTTGGTCCTGTAGCACATGCGCACATACTAATCCACGATTTATCGGGAAAACCGATTTTTAAGGGTAAAGTAAATTTCTTTCTTCCAAATAACAGCAACATAAACGCAGCAAAAAGTGTTGGAGACTTTCAGCAATCACAGAGAAAACCCACAAATGAACAAAGAGCTATAGACAGCTTTCTTTCTAACACAGTTAAGGCAAACGGTTCGAAGGATTTACATATTGAAGACGAAAGGAAGCTTCGTGTAAGTGGTACAACCAACATTTATAAACCAAAGAAAAAGAAACAATCCCTGTTTTCTTTCAACAAAGTTAGTGACTTTCAGCAATCACAAAGGAGGCCCATTAACATACAAAAAGCTTTAGACAGGTTTTTTTCCAATACAGGTAAGACAAACGGTTCAAAGGGTATATATTTTAAAGATGATAGGAAGCTTCGTGTAAATGGTACAACCAACATTCACAAATCCAAGAAAAAGAAACAATCTTTGTTTTCTTTTACCAAAATTAAAAATGATCAAAACACAACTGAAACTCAATCAAGCGAAAGAGAAAACGCGAAAACCGAAGAAGACTATACAAAGCACCGAAAGGAAGAGAATAACAACGAGCTAGAACTAGAAAAGGAGAAGATGAGCTCAATGAAGATTTCTGATTTTAACACGAGTAGAGTTGAAAAAAACGAACAAAATCTTACATCCAGTGTTAGTATGCCCTTGGTTGAAAAACAGGTCAACAAAAATCTAAATATGGATGACCACTTAATGATTACAGAAAATGCCAATGGAAAAAATTCACTGTATTCAGAAGAGGAGCTAAAACTGAATGACAAAAGTAAAAAGTTGCCTCATAAGGGACCTGAAACGAAGACTATAAAAGGAATAAAAAGCTTAACAATATCACTTCAAAAGGGTAACGAGTCCATCCCAATAATTCAGCAGCTGGATGCTTCTTTACCACAAGAGCATGTCGACGGACCGACACCTACCTTTCAAGTTACAACGTCATCAGTATCAAACAACACTAAATCTCCAACAAATGAAGCCAACGACTCTCCGTCGCTAAGTCTGACTGTTACTACTGACGACTCAAACTCGAGTAGCAACGCTAGAAATGATGAAGCCAATAAGGAAAATGGAAATCCTTTTCTGCTTCCTTTAATGAAAAGTGCTGAGTTAAGTGATCAAATGGAGGAAGGATATTTTCTTAATTCTACAGAGATCAAAAACGTAACAGGTGCTCCTAGCAAACAACTCGACAACGAAAATACTTTGGAAGAGGACAATAAAATGCTAACAGCAGAAAGAGAAAAAATCAATACAACCCAACAAAACAACAGCGAATCAGTGAGACTGAATATAAAATTTTCAGATGATTTACAATCTAAATTGAAAGATAACAACATCAGACTTCAACTTCCAAAGGAACAAAAAATTAGCGTCGTTAATGAGAATCAGAAGCTGGTTATACCGCTGACCCTTTCTCAGGAGTACAAACAAGATGATAATGACCAGTTAGCAATGGCTGGTCAAGAATACTCACAGAATGACATCACTTTACCAAACAATGTCCTTCCTGGACAAACACTCGGTAACCAGGCTACCAATCTTGTGACAGTCGGAGACTCCACTAAGCAATCTTGGACAAGATGTCGAGCAACACCAAGTACCCAGGGGGGTGGAACACTGACAATACTGAACTGCGATAAAACTGAACCAGGCCAAAACCTTGCAACAGAAATGGGAGTGGACACCAGCGTTCCGGCTGCAAAAAGCTTCTTTCGGGGAGACGCAGGTATTTTTTTCATGTATTCTTCTTTCTCAATTAGCTTGGCTTTATGAAAACAGTAGGATTTAGACGCCTTCAAAAACCCTGACTCTTGTTTCGCAACAACAATATTAGAGCTTAGTAACGATAGACACAAAGAGACATAAAAACAAATCAAAAAACATTTTTAAGGTAAATTATTCGAGGTCAAACTGTGTTTTGCCCTCGTTACCAATCTAAATCTACCCATACGTGGTTAATCCGTTCCTTGTATTGTAGCTCCCAGCCATTTTCTGTCCAGGATCAATTATCACGTAAGGTCATTTCATATTTCACTTTGTTTCTAATTCTAGTCATAGATATCTTAAAAATTCCTTCAAACTCGATCGTATAGAATTTTGGAAACTTATTTTTCAACGATGAAGAATGGGTATTGATTTGAACACTTAACGACTTTAGATAACCAGGTGTACTAACGATAAACTCTCGACACTCATTCGATAAGTAGCCTCTAGATTATGTGAGAGGTTACTCAGCCCAAAAGTTATTGAGGTGAGGGGAGGGGGGTTGTGATCTATGGTGATGACCGAAGCCGAACCAATATCTATGTGGTGTTTAGGCCAATAGCTTCTGGGCTTAGTAACCTCCCAAACTGTCTGGGACTATTCATCAAACTAGGACTGTAGTTACAGTCGCAAATTGATTATACGTATAAAAAATATCTGGTTACTGAGAGTCATTAAATGTTCATATCAGTTCTCATTCAAATCAGATCCTTAAACAAAAAAATGTATGGTATCAGTCAACTAGTATCAATATCAGAAATGTAGCGGCGAGAAAACGTATTTTGCAACACTGATTAGCTTTTAGCCACCCGAGTATGTTGACAAAACGTCCGAATAAGGAAATGCTACAGGGCAAATATAAAGCTGTTCAAAAGCCCTTTGCTAAAGTGTTGTTGTGAGGCAAATAGTTATTGTCATCGTTATTGTTCCGGTTACCATTGCACTCGATAATTATTATCAATCCTCTAGAGTTATTTCTATTTGGCGTTTTTCAGAGCTATCAGGGATTGGTTATCCAACTACAGCGCTATTACCTACTGCGCCTGTGCAGCTGCCTCGATCTAAAAACATCGCCGCTAAAAACCGAGCCATCAGCCAAGACGTCAATCAAAGAATTCTTAACGACGTCAACTCTGAACTAAAAGCTGAGGGAAATTTGATAAACAAAATGGTGACAGAAAGCACTCGAATTAAGCCAGATGCACAGCGCGGGTTTAACCTTGGAGAAAGCAGCTACTTCAATGATGGTACACCTCCTGTCAGTGTACCCCAGTGGCACAGCTTATCAGTATGGGGAGCTGGAACTGAGCCACGCACCTTTAACCCAGCAACCTTTCAAGCACCGTTTGTTCACCAGTTCCAACGCCCGCCGCATCACACGTTGGGAAGTCGTCATATTCTACCACTTGCCACATATCGTTCTCCTATTGTTATGGATCAACTCAGGCATTCAAAGCATCGTACTTGGAGCGACGAACAAACCCGTTCACCATCACTGTCGACCTACCGCTCTCCTGTTGATATACATCAACTCAGGCATCCAAAACATTTGATTGAAGATCAAGACCCCTTTTTCCTTTCAAACTCCCTTCAAATGCCTTTGATTCATCATTTTTCACGCCCAGTGTTCCCACACGCAAAAGAAACCTCGCCTTTCAGGCGCCAGTTCTTACATAAACTTGCTTTACACAAGCCTTTTCGTTTAAGGGCCCCGATTGATGGTCCGCCTGGAAAGCGGACCCATATTCTACGCAATAGACCAACATCTACCACAGGCGCTGGAGTTTACAGTTTAGGAGTCAGGGGCAATCATGGACAAAAGGAGGGCGAATGGGCCTATCTAGGAAGAGTATTTTGTTGTTGTCCCTGCTGTACGTGACTCAACAAGGAAAGTACAGTACCATACAGCTCATTTGTGCTTGCGCTGTAACTTAACAAAGTACAGCAAGGCATGACAAACCAATTTGGAGATTACACTGAATGTTAGCATTATGTGTTCTCTCTAAAAGTCAAGCCAGTTCTCGTGATCGTCAATAGTACAAGAAAATAAACATACTTAGAGGAAAACAGATCAAAGAGATAATAGAGGAATAGGTTCCAAAGAAAAAAACCTATATAGTTAAATAGCTCCTACTTTTACTAAAACGGCCCCCATCTCATATCCAACGCGCGCTCCTTGAATGATTGTTAAAAACTCGCCTAACTATTGTTAGTGTCCACTCTTAGTGGCTGAAAATTATTGTAAGCGCGCATGCACAGTTCTTGTTACTTTAGGGACTTCTTTTCTTTACAAGCCTATGGGCTTATACACGGGAAGTTCATAATCGGAAGAAATCTTAGCATAGATTTCGGGTTTATGGGGCTCGGAAGTTTACGGTAATTACCATTCCATTTCACGTCAGTCGACCATTTTGGAAATAAATTATTTGGTCATGACTTTGAAATCACCCAGGAAACAAAGAAAAATTTTAAAACAAAGCGGATGCCTAATGAAATGAGACTATAAATAGTAAATTGTGATTCCTAGATATAAAACCGGTTTGATAATGGCAGCCTCCTCTCTTACCACTTACCTCCATAGAAGAATACATTACCTCCAGCACGCTCTCCCTGTACAAGCGTCTTGCACTCATTGAACGTTTCTCTAAGTGTTTATTTTCACTTTATATCCAATTGCTTTGATAAACAATTACTTAAAGAATTGTCGTATTTTTTTATTTAAAATCGGTTTTGAGGGGTGGGTAGGGGCACTTGTTTCGAAATATCATTTCTTGTGCACAGCTCGGCTACTTTATTATTCTTCTTTTGTTTGAATATTGCTAAGACAAACACCAAACAAACCACAAGCTGTATTAACAAATCATATGTCAAAAATGCTTTACTTCCCTCACACTGCTTTACAAGAAAATTTACATAAGTATCAACTATCTTTTCAACAGACTATTACACAAGAGATTAATTTGATAACGCAAAATTTCCTTCTCGACAGTTAACCTGTGCAAGAAGTTTCACTTGCAGTAACTTTGACAAGCTAATACTCGATCGCAATTAATGCCATAACTAGAAACTTCTTGAAAGTATAAGGTATTCGTTTTGGGTTGTACGTATTTTTGTACTTCCATTGTGAGCGTTTTCCTTCGATCCAAGCTCAAAGTAAAATTCTTTCCTAACCCTAGAAGCAAATTAAGCCGATGCTTGTCTCTGGTTTAACTAATGTAAAGGGGATGAGTCTTTGACTCCCCCCTCCCCTCTTGGGCGGGAGACTAAACCCACTGCTGAATAGCATCCCCCCCTCTCCCCTTTCCCCACAGTAGAAGAAACTGATTCTCGTTTATACGGTTGAGTGGATGTTATCTTAAAGGTGTAAACATAGTTAATCTTGGAACTTGTTTTGAAACCTTTGTTCGTTGTTTTCCTTTATCTATTAGTTCTGAAAGTGCACAAATACAAAAAGTGCATTAATCTCAACGTGCAGCTGTTGTGTTTAGCATTATTTTCTTTAGTTGTTGTCGGTGTTGCTGTACTCGTGTCTTAAACTCCCTGGTGAGGAATACACAACGTCAGACCACTTTCAAAAATAGGCCCGCAATGCATGCGTGTAGCTACTGCGTTCTTGTTTCCATTGGTATGTGAATACGGTGCTGTTTAGCATGTACAGCTATTTTAGAAAAGGTTGTCGTAAAGACTACGCGCCCATATCTTTTACTATTTAGTTACGGATTACATAAGATTCGTACATTGAATGACTAGCCCTATTGTTCGAGCTAAGTGGTTATTCGACAAATGACGACATTCTGCAACATGGAAATTGGTCGGTGCTCGGCCCAAACAATAGGTTTGTACGACTCGACAATATCTTTTCGAAATTTTGTTTTCAAGGGATTTTTCTTAGCGAGCTTAGATGTGGCTAACAATAACGTAAACATGAGGCGTTGTTTTCTCATCAAGAAAAATTCCTTGTGTAACTGCAGCCGTAGATGCGGCTAACAATAATATAAACACATGAGGCATTGTTTTCTCATCAAGCAGTGAGAAAATTCTTGGGAGTCTTTGTATGACTAACTCTTGTGGTTACAAGTTACAGTGGGAGAAAATCTCGGGAAAATTCGTGCCGTCTTACATGGCGTACCAACCTAAAATCGACTCTATCCATCAAAACGATAGCATTGTAGCTACTGTCGCGCATGCGCAGTAGCTACAAAAATGGCTGTAAAACCTGGTTAGGACTGGGAGCAAGCGCATGGAAGCGAGGTCACAAAGGCCTCTTTACTAAAGAAAGTCTATCCTTTGCAATCTAGTGTACCAAAGTCATTTGTCAAGCATGAAGCATCTCCAAAAGCTGTGAGTAACAGACATTAAAGATCAGGATAAGTACCGTAGGCTTCGTTTGCTAACACGGCCTCTATGACCTCGCCAACATACACTTGTTCCCAGTCCTAACCAGGTTTAACGGCCATTTATGAAAGAGGTCATGTTGTACCTTGGGATCGAGCCCACAACCATAGTAAGAGTAACAAAGGCTAACCATGAGCCTACTAAGCAGCAGTCATGTTTTTTTGGTAAATTGATTTGTTTTTTAGAAATTGAGAATTTTATGGTGAACAGACTAGATATTGGTAAAATTGAAACGCCAAGTCAAAATGTAGTTCAAAAGATGGTAACTACCGTTTGCCCTTGCTCTTAATTTGTACTTATCTCTTTGGAACAGATTCATGTACAGTCAAACCTCTCTAAGTCGCACACCTTCGGGACCGGCTTCAACTGTCCGTCTTAGAGGGGTTTCCGTCTTATGGAGACTTGAAATACAGTACATGACAGAGTAAAAGCACGGTAGGGGCAAAGATTTTGTGTCCATTTTATAGAGGTGTCCGTCTTCTTGAGGGGTTCGACTGTAATGTTGAGTGTAAACAAACTGTCTGTCATCTTACCTAAGGACGTTAAACTGTTGTTCTTAGCTTGTCGAGTCGGGGGACGTAAAAGAACTCTCACACTGATCAATAAGAGCAGGGTTTAACCCGGTGCTGTGGCCTGTCCTTTGATATACACGTACCCCTTTTTAACGAGATTCTGTGTGATCCTTAGTGTTAAATAAACTGACTGATGGGCTGAAGCATTGTTTTTTTTTAAAAGTTTTATTTACTTTTTATTTATTTATCTATTTTCTAAAAATCGCACATTTGGGATATGTGTGACGGGAAAGCAATCACGCCCTTGGTGTTAGTAAACAAAAGTATTTTGTAAAAGAAAAAAAACTAAGATACAATGAGTTTGTTTTCCGTCTTTCTCGACAGCAGATTTTTCTAAACTATAAAGTTCTTTTAAGTCTTTTATAAAACCCGTTATTTCGGGGTTTTTAAAACTAACCTTACAATGAAAAACAACTTGTCTAGCGCGAAGTAAGATTAAATTTTGGATTTGTGCGTTACAGATGCTTAGTTCTAAAAGTTGTACACAGCCTAGTTCAATATTTCTAGAAACTTGGCTTATCCAATTAATTAAAACAGACCAAAAGGATTTTGTTAAAGGACATGTTAGGAACAGATGGATAAGACTTTCTGGTTCTCTTTTGCAGAAGGTACAGAGTTCTGTTGTAAATAAGTTGCATTTATAGAAAAATTTGTTTGTTGCTATTCTACTATGAACATATTTGAAGCGACTGAAAATTGTTAATTTCGCGGCAGTTTAAATTACCTATGAATAGTCTCTTCCCCCACAACATTGTAAAGTCTCTGAACCAAAAAAGTTGACCAATTTCACATACTTAATACTTGTTTTAAAAACATACAAATTTACTAATGTCGATCACATCTATTAACCAAATATGCTATTAAACAATTATATTGTCGCCTTACCCAAAATTGTCGCTGAAATTACTGCTTCTATTCCGATCGTAGAAAAAGAAACCGTCTTGTTTAACCTGCTTACAGGCGGCTTGGTAGCTTTTTAGAGCTCGACCATAAATCCAAGGTGGGGGCGACGCCGCGCACCGTGAGTTTCCCGCGCTAAAAAGAGACTTCCAACCGACTGTTAATATCAAAGCGACCGTTTGCTTGAACAAACCGCTCACTTTAATGTCGTTATTGGCACTACTTATTTAACCTTTCAGTCTCAATCGTGTTTATAAGTTCTCCCAACTAGAGTCCATACATTTCATTGAACAGATTTGGGAGAACTTTGCTTTTCATCTTCATTAGTAAGCTTTGTTTGACCAATTCTCATTTTCTCAATACCGACTGTCTTATTTTGCACAAGTTATGTAAAGAGAAGTTAGATGTTGATAACTGAATGGGACTGAAAGGGTTTCAGTAGCTGTTTTAACCTTCATTGTTATCACTACGCTCGCTGCTACCATCGCTCTCTTGATCATTGTCTGACATAAGCAAGTCATTTGGAGTTTCTCCCTTTGCGTTTGCGACTAAATCCTTAGCCCCATTGTCAATAAGGATTTGATAGGAATTGTCAATCGCTTTAGCAGCCACGTGCAAGGGCGTATTGCCTTCTTTGTCTGACACGTTGATTTCCGCTCCTTTCTCGATTAAAAACTGTAGAACCTCCGATGAGTAGAATGCGGCTGCATAGTGAAGCGGTGTACATCCGTAGTTATCTACAGCATTAACATCAGCGCCTTTTTCAAGCATCCACCTCGCCTTCGTTACGCCTCCACTTCCCGAACAGATATGCAGTGGAGTTTTTCCTTCTACGTTCCGAGAATGAACGTTTGCAACTCCTTTATCAAACAGCATCTCAACGATCTCACAATGTTTACTACAATAGCTATCCGACGCACTGTGAAGCATAGTGTTACCCTTCTCGTCAACAGCTGCAGCATCGGCGCCATTGTCTATCAATAATTTGAACGCATCACTTCTCCAGTGGTTAGATGCCAAGTGCAAAGGTGTTCTTCCGTCATTGTCAGTAGCATTAATCGAGAATCCATTCTTTAAAAGCAACTTGACCAGGACCGCGTCTCCAGAGTCTGCTGCCGAATGCAGTGCTGTCCAGCCATCCTTGTTAATCGCATCCACCATTCTGCAACTGTTACTTTCGGCATGCTTCAACAAAAGTTGAACAATTTCTTCGTTTCGTTCACCACATTTCACGGCTTCATGAAGGGCAGTGTTCCCTTTTTCATTTACTGCTGTTATGTTGCTTCCATGCTGCAAGAGAAACTGGACACTTTCAGCCCTGTTTTCATAAAACCCGGAGCTTGCTAAGTGAAGAGCGGTCTCGCCTTTCTCGTTAACAGCAAAGCTTAGCTTCGGCTCCATTGCTAAAAGGAGAGAAAGCGTTTTTGTTTTGCCGTGTTTTGCTGCAATATGAAAAGGACCATTACCAAAACAGTCTTTGATGTGAATATTTGCTCCGTTCTCAACAAAAACTTTAACGGTTTCTGGGTTCCCCTCTGCAGCTGCAAGTAATGGCATTGTAGAGTCTCCTTTTTCATTGACGTCAAAGCCGAAATCGATTAAAATCTTTGCAACCTCAGGCCCGAACCCATATGCGTATGACCAGGGTAACTTCAGTTCAACTTGTTCTTTTGGAAATGTTTTCGACTTTTTGGCAAAATACTCAACTACATCTGGAGCAGGGTTCAACTGTGATACGTAGTCAACTAACGGTGTGCATCCTTCGCAGTCTGCCGCCATTGCGTCAGCTCCATGATGTATAAGCACATCAGCAACCTCGACATTCCCACGACGGGCAACGTCGTGGAGGGGGGTTCGCTGATGCGAGTCACGTGACCTAACATCAAGGCCACACTGGATCAAGAACTTGGCTGCCTCGCCACTACTTACTTCATGGAGAAGGTTTCGATCAAACTGATCGCGTGTAAGAAAATCAAATCCTTTTTCGCGAAGTTTTTTTATTATTGAAACATTTCCACCCTTTGCTGCCGGTACAATTATGGACTTGTCTACCTTGGCTCCAAGTTTTACAAGTAGTTCAAAGGTCCTTAAATTACCTCCAGCGGCAGCAAGCATTATGGGTGTGGTCCCAATACCAAATATTCCCACTTCACCAATGTCGTCGATTAGGCCGCCACAGAGATCTTCGTGAGGATAATCATCATACTCGATTCCGTCCAAGGACAATTCCTGTTTTTCCTGGTTGATTTCAGCTCCACGGTTGATAAGAGCTTCGACCGTTGCTTTAAAAATGATCAGTAAATGTAAGCAAATAAAATTATGCAACAACTGGGTCCAATTGTTTAATGGGCGATTAATACAAATCAGGGCTAATATTTAAACCTGCATTCTTGGTTCGAACCTTGAAAACAATAAGTTTTATCCATAGAAATTCTTAACATTGTTTTATGAGAACTGTAAACCTTTCCTTAGCCAGAAGAAATAACTGCTTCAGTTTTAGCTTAGCCAAGGGTTGAAAGTTACCAGCCTTTGAGCAATCCAGCCCTGAACTAGAACTAATCATTACTCTTTAATTAATGCAGCCCTAAAAGTATCGTTCAAATGTACAGCATGTTTTGAGTTTCTCTAGAATAGCTGGACTCACATATTTTATTGAAGCAGCTACTTTAACTTATGATTTCAACATAAAGGTGCTTTGATTTGTATTCAATGTTAATTACCAATACTTTGCAAATAATAATATTTAAGCAATAAAAAATAACGACAAGGGCCGAGGGGAAAACGAGGGGGTTCAGCACCCTTTGAAAAGCCTGAAGAAAAAAAGTTTGGATATTAAAGCCCTCAACCCTTTCAGCACTGGCTAGTTTATCAACATATAACTTCTTCTTACAAAGCACAAGCAAAGTGAGTTAATTTTAATGGGAACATAGAAATTGATCAAACATGTATATGATTGAAGATGAAAAGCAAAATTCTCCTAAACTGGTTACATCCAGTGAGTCAATTTGGAAAGGAGCCCCACTGCCACCTGGTTAACCTAGTTGGTAAGGCGTCAGTCTTTCATGAGGGAGGCCCGGGTTTGATTCTTGGTGCTGGACCTTTACTTAGGGTCTTAAAATAATTGACGAGAATGTGCTGCCTTTGCCCTAACATTTGCAAATGGTTAGACCTTTGCATCTACTTGGATAAGGACGATAAACCATAGGCCCAGTCTCTCTATCTCCTATCGGGGGACTTAAAAGAACCAATAACACTTGTCGACAAAGAGTAGGGTGATCCCAGTGTTGTGTTCTGTCTCTTCTACTAACTGAGGGCAATTAACTCTTATGAATATAGTTGTGAGCTGTGTATAACACCTTATCTAAAACCCTAAATCCTCAATACCAGAGTCAACTGTAAATCACTGTTAAGCACCTTTGAGCATCTACCTATGGAAAAGGCGCTTTATAATTGCTAAACATTATCATTATTATTATATTATTATTATTATTATTATCATCATCATCATAATAGAACTATTGGGCCTCACTTGGGAGACTTTACTGGTCAACACAAGTTTTTGGGGATGAAGGGGCTTAAAATAGCAGTTAACAACACTTTCACAGAGACTTAACAAAAACCATGGATACTGATCCATGCACAAACTAAGTTCTGGAAGAAACGAAATAGTTATCAAAATTCCCAAACCATCTTACCATTGTGTCCTCCCCAAGCTGCAAGATGCAAAGGAGAGTATCCTTGTCCTATGGTTTGCATCAGGCTTGCATCTCTATCCAACATGTACAACACAGTCTTAGTCTGGCCAGCTCTTGCCGCAAAATGAATTGCATTGAACCCCCTGTAATCCTTGGCCTGAAGAGACGCCCCATGCTGTAACAGCTCCTCGATAACTTCAATGGAGTTGTACTCAGCAGCGTAGTTAAGAACAGTTGTGTATTCCTCTTCACCACTGAGGGATGGTTTGATGACATTCGCACCTTGTGCAATTAGCTTCTTGATATGATGCACATTGCCTTGGCGAGCTGCCAAGTGAATAAGAGACCGACTGGCCATGCTTTTACAGTGTAATTGCAACTCCTCTGCAATAGCTTTACTAGCAGGAGTATCAAGAAAGGTCAAGATTTCCACAAGTTTCTTCCCTTTGTACCTTGAAGAGGAATTGGGCAATACTGGTACTGAGAGAACCATTAATGTGTCAACTACATTGGGGCTAAGCGCAAGAAGAAACTGGACAGATTTGACATCGCCTTTAATGCAAATGGAGTGAAGGTAACTCAGTCCACTCCTAGCTTCTGGTGTGGCAACAGCATGAAAAGCCAAGGATTGTAAGGGTTCCATTGATCTGAGGAAAAGGGACAATCACTTTCAGTTTAAGCTGAAGAAGGAGGAGAACAGTTAACACTTTAAAGTCAAAAATTAACAACAGCAATAATGGTATTGAACATAACAACTTATCACATATACTTCTATCATGTAATTATTAAATGAATATAATAGGATTCTTAATTGCACATTACAAAAAATACATTAACACTAAACAACTAAAACTATTATAATAATAAAAAGTTCTATATAATATATATAATCATTAATAGTAAAAGCCAAATATTCTTACTATGAGAGTCACTCGGTATCAATTTAAATGTTACAAAATTCAAATTATATAAAGACTACATTAAAAACAGTTTACATTTCAATAACATCTATTGAAAGTAACAGTAAAAAGTCTACTAAAATGCTATAAATATCAATAACAATATATACATATGTACTATATATTAACCCTTTAACCCCTAAGAGTGCCCAAAGATGAGCTTGTAAATTCTCCCAAATTAAGTTCATAGTATTCCTATGAGAAGTTTGGGAGAATTTCTTAATTCATCTTCAAGAGTTTTTGGTGGATGATCAAATTTCATATTCTCAGCACTAATCGGCTTGTTTTCTTTTGTTTACTGAAAGGAGAATTTAGATGTTGACAAATGCCTTAGGGCTGAAAGGGTTAAGCAGTGACAAAAGATTGACTACATTCATTTGTTTACATAATTTCTACTTATTACTTTGTTTTAACTTGTTTTTTAAATGACAGAGCTTACGATGTGCTTCAGTAATAATGAGTAATGGTAAAATACAATATTCTAAAAGGACAAACTTTCTAGTTTAACACCTCAGTGCATTTTTTATCTGTTTGTACTCTGCCTTCACCTGGATCTCATCTCAAAGAATTCTGCTGCAACAACAGTCATCTTCGATTTATAAACACTATAAGATTGATCACAAGACCAAAATCCCATAACTGACAATTAATAGATCACTTCAAGGTTCTGGCAAAATGTACCAACAAGTTTGATTGCTTAACTAAAGAAATTTTGTTTATTAGGCACCTAAGTACTGAAAAGAATGTACAAAGTGACTCTGTTTCTGCTAAGTTTTTACTGGACAATATTGTACTCATTTTACTTTTTGTGATGTTTTGATTTAGCTTTGTTTAAACTAATGTGTTGTAAGTCAATTTATCTTTATGCTGATTTTCACCCAGCGAGTTTTTTTGTTTTGCATTAAGTTATTTGAACCATTATTCTATTGTTAACACATCACCATTAAAATCCTTACTCTGATAATGGCATTGAGAAGATGCCGAAATGTCAAAATTTAAATCTTGTTCTGCTATTTTAATTAAACTTTCAACTATTTCTGCCCGCCAGTTTGTTTCAGCATCATCATCTACAATTTCGGAGGTAAATATTTGTATATACTCTCATGTCTACTATAATTTCTAAGCCAATCAAACTACACATAGCTGAGCTGGTATACACTGCTTGCTTTTGGTATCAGGCTTGTATAAGTGTTGTAAAATTATAGGTCATTATAATGTTATTAAAACATAAACTTTTTAAAAGCTCTCAAAAATAGCTGGTTGCCAAGTAAGCTATAATATTAGATTTGACTTAGTTTAACAGCATATTTAAGTAATCAAAACAATTTTCAGTAAAAACAAGTTTTCACTTTGCTAATAGCTGTAAAAAAAGCTTATTTAGAAAATGTAATAAAAAGTGTCATGATCAAGTGCTTAAAAATGAAATAAAAAATGTCTGACTTGAAAATGAAACAAAAAACGGTGAAGTAACTTTCTTAGTTCTGGTGTTGTTGTAAACGTAACTAAAAGTGAAAAAGCTATGATATCCTACGTACAACGGGTAGCACTTTATTCTATATTTGAAACCTGTTAGAAGCTTGCATCTTCGTTGTGTGAATTATGCACGAGCGCCTCGTGTACGTATACATGTATATAATTGTGTTCATAGTTGGTGAAAAGAGCAGCTCCTCCTTCTACTGACTGATATGTTTGCACGAGTGGAAAAATAAAAACAAATCTTAAATAACCATTGTCAAATTATCTCCAAAATTGAATTTATCGGTTTCTTCGCGTAAAATAAGGCTACTAATCATGAGTCAATCAACTTCCTTGACCACTTTTCTAAGTTTCATTCAAACGAGACACTTTGAAAATTATTTGGTCTTAATCAATATTTGTCTGCTAAAATTTTGGAATTAACTTAGACTTTGCATATAGGGGTAATAAACGAAGCGTTTTCTCACTGTAAGGTGACAAAAGAGCAAATATATGAAAAATAAAAACAACACTAAAAAAATAAATAAAATACCGATCGAAACAAGTCAACCGAAACATGGTACTCGATTTTGTTTTTCAGGCCTTTTGTACGTAAATCCTTCAAAACGTTTTTACTCTAGGTGGATTTCGAGAAGACGCCAATAGTATATTCCTGTATAACTGTTAGTCCTCAGATACAAGGCAGAAAACTTACCTTCCCAAAACGATAATGGACAGTCACCAAAATTATTTTGCAACGGAAGTCACAAAGGTTTCGAAAAGGCAGGCGTGGTTACAAAAAGAAACTCGTTCCCATTACTAACCGCGGGTTGTCGTCAGGTGGTGTGAAAAAGCGATCGACTATGCTATTTTTCTGTTGTCACAGTTTTCAGACTTTTATCATGAAGTAATCTCAAGCAATTTGCTGAAAGTTTTGGAAGTACAACACAAGAACGGAATATTTCAATATTTTTTGTTTGATGTTTCAAAGTCATTAACAAGATTAAAAGCAATGAGTATGTGGACGGGTTCCAGTATGCAATTAAAAGACTATTTACAGCACATCCAGTAGTTTATGGGTTTGTTGGAGGTTTGGCTGACTAGAAACCTTACTAACTAATAAAAGAATTGAATCGCCAGTCATCCTGAACGGCGGTAACCTTAGAAAGATCAGATAGTCACTTGTAGGTCAGTACCCGACAGTTCCTATTTAAAGAAGATTTCACCAACATTACGTCATCTTCAGGAAAGTAGCGTGTCGTTGATACCAGGGGTTGCTTTCTAGAAAGTAAAAGTTGGTATTTAATGAAAGAAACTAGGAACACAATTTCTGGGTTTGAAAGGTATCACGTGATAGTTTCTATAAACTTTTTACCATGTTTATATTGATTTCTGTGTTGTGTCTGTTTAGAACAATAGTTATAATTCAATAACCAGAGTGATGTTGGCATTGTAAACTGCTTAAACAAACCAAGTGTTTTTCACCCTTATAGCTGAGGAACAAAGTAGATAGACCAATAGGTGGGCTATTTGATTAGGGTTTTTATATAGAATTCCTCGAAGTCAAGCTTATAGTTACTGTTACTTCAATTACTAAAAGGATTAGATTTTGTTCATCTTTCAGTCGAAGGCGTGTAATTCTCCACCTGCAACCTGCTGTTTTTGGTTATCGAGCTGAACGAGACAATACAAACCAAATTTTTTATTTCTCCATAAATGGATTGTATCCCTTTTCATTTTTACAAGCAGCCTAAAAAGTAAAAAACAATTGATACATGTATTTCTATAACAAATTACAAAAACCCTACAGAAGCGCTGTATTTGAAAATGCAAAACAGGACTAAAATTCCTAACTCTTTACAGGACGGGTATAACGGAAAGTCATAACAGCGTCTGCAAAACTAACACTGATTTAACACATCAATATACATAAACATTTGCATATATTGATTTACCTATTTATAAAGTTATATATTAACTACTGTTGTTAAACACTTCAGTCCCATTCTGTTATTAACATCAAACTTCTCCATACAAACACAAACAAGTTACCATTTGGTACTGAGTCTGAAAAAATGAGAACTGATCAAACAGAGCAAATTACTGAGATAAAAAGTAAAATTCACCCGAACTTGTTCTATGACAAGTAGGCAGTAATTAGATAGATTGCCGCTATGCATGGATTAAACTAGCCAATCATTTCTCAGCCAGTCAAAGTTCCTCAACTTTTATATTAAACACGGTACAAATACTACGTAAAAAACCTTGCTTCGTCTTCAGTCTTAGTCATGAACAAATAAGCAAAGTTATTCATAACAGTTGTGCCAGCTATTAGGATGTATAAGTATCAATCTCGTTCCCAGAGCTCACGCTCCTTATGACCAGCGCCAGCCATAAGGAACGTGGGATCTGGGAACGAGTTAGTATAAGTATTTGTTTTTAGTTCTTCAACGCTTGCTCTTTATTGACAGAGATGTGAAGTTCTTTCTGCGTCACCAATCAACAATGAAGGCCCAAGCTCTGCTTCTCCTTCTGCTTTGTCTTAAACTGAGCGCCAGTACTACACCAGGTATTCCGGCAGAACAGTTCTTGGAGCTGGCAAATTGTTAAACCAAAATCCTATCAGACTTCTTCTTCTAGCTATAGGGAACGACCAATTGTGGAATTTCTACGTAGTAGTTGCTCCTCGTAAAAAATGTCTAAGACGGCTTTCTACAGTGGTAATCAAGTAATTCTGCTAAGCTAAAATTCTACGTAATCCTGTTAGCACTGTACAACAGACAACATATTCGGTGTTTTTCAATAAAAAGAAAGAGTGGGGTTGAAATTAGCCAAACTACTCCGCTCCAAAAGTAGTTTTCTGTGGTGTTTACGAGTCGAAAGTCTTGGAATTCCACTGTAGATAAGATTCTAACCAGTTTTGGGTCAGCCAGGTAATGAAGAAAGTAATGAAGTTACACCGCATAGTTAATATACAAGCCCTTTGATTGATTACACTGAAAGAAAAAGATTCCCTAATTCGCATTCTCGTAAATCTAGGAGTAACCAATGTAGATGTTGGTAACGTTTGATGATCTGATTTTCAACCTTAGGTATTGAATCAAACCACAAGAACGTGAAGAAGAGTTTCCTCAGTGATGCGATGAAAGAAATGGATAATGGCCCTGAATCTCCAAGGAAAAAAGCGTCTGCCATGTCAGTACCAAGCCACAGACACCATCATCACCACCATCACCATCGGCGCCATCATCACCTCCATCATTTTGATAAACGTTTGGAAAATGCAAAGAGGCATCAGAAAATATACATGTTAGATAAGGATGGCTATGAACACTCCAAGATTACCGTGAAGCTCTATCGACCGACAAAATCTGCCCTGCTTCGCAAGTTTCATAGAAATCATCATGCGAAAACTGCAGATTTAACCAGACCAGATCCTCAGCTATCACACGCAGTACTACCCATCGTCAGAACAATCTCGGACGGACCTGCGCGGAACTACAGCTCCAAGATAGCACGCAATACGTTTGCTGCAGCTAAGAAAGTATTTATGAAGGTTCTTGAAGATGTGAGAAAGTTAAGATTAAGAAACTCAAACCATACATCTTTACCACATTCTATTGTGGATGATCTGGTAAACAAAACTTCTAATAATCATATAGTCCTCCTAACAGAAAACTATAAACAAGCATTAACGTTCCACAATCAAGACAAGAGCTCTTTCGCTGAGGATCATAAAAGATTAGATCAGTCAGACCAAATTCCAGACATATTGTCCAGGGAACCGCTAGATGACAATGAACTAAAGATTGTTAGTGATCACAGTTCAAAACAAAGGCTTGCTAGTTTTAAGAATCAAGAAGCTCGCCAAACTGAAACACATAAACTAACATCTCAAGCAGAAAAAGATGTAGAGCAGAGCAACCAAGTTGTGAAACAAGGTGAAGCTATATTTTCAAAGCTGCATCCTCCTTTAACATTGAGTTCCTCAACTTCAAACAAAGATGAAAGGAATATCGTGAAAGTTCCCACAAGCAATGTTAACATTAACACAAACAAAAGTCTTGATTTAGTAGTTGATGCAGCTCTTACTGGATCCAAGAATATTAACGAATTCCAAGTCAACTCACGAGCCCCTTTCAAAGGAACTGAGAAGACATCAATTTCTGACAATGAAAGAACAGGCCAACGTACAGGTAACATAGAACCTACAAGTTCACAGAATATGGTTTACAACTCAAATCATCCGATTTCGACACATGAAATTGACTCTGAATTGGTAAGAAGTAACTTTGAAATATTAAAACTTGCAAAAAGCCTTGGCAATGAGAGTACTCCGAACAAAATTTCGAAAGTTTTGAAGCTTATATCTCAGTTGAAAGATGGTCAAAAAGTACATCCTGTAGGTAAAACTCAAAACACCAATGATAATTTTCAGGGGCTGTTGTTGCACAGCCTGCTTGCAGGTCATCGGCAATCTCTCAGGAAACTAGAAAGTTTTCTGAAACGCCTTATGTACTACAATCTTGGAAACAAAACTATGGAAAACTTAGCCAAAACTCATCAAAATGGAAGTGACTTCAATCGAAATGATTTGAAGCTAAACGAAACTCTATCAAGAGCAAAACTTGTCAAAGCAAACAACGATAACAGAGCTGAAGAATTCTATGTGCCCACACCATCGCTAGAGCAAAATGTAGATAATGTGAAAAGTCTAAATGGAAAAACAAAAGAAGAGCATTCTCAACAGGGAGCTAGTTCCCAACAAGTATTACAGAAACAATCCGAAACAAACCGGAAAGAAAATTCAAGCAAAACAATTGCTCCCGAGTTGCAGAGAAATTTAAAAGAACTTGTAAACTCTCTGCAGAAAGTTACCAGCAGCTTACATGCCCAGGAAGCTAGTTTGCTACCTAGTTTGCAATTTAAGGAAAGGAGAAACACGACAACAGAGAAAACAAATCAGGTTGGGTCTTCCGGAGAAACATTGTTCATTTCTTCAAAAAATAAAACCATCAACCAGAACTTGTTTCAGTCTCCCAAGAACTCAACTCATCCAGGTATTGCAACAGGCATCAAACATCCGAATGTAAGTCTAACTAAAAATATAAACAAAGAAAGACAAGATAATAGCAAGTCTAAAGAACGATTAACTGTACAGGAAACGCTCGGGTTAAAAAATGCTGTGAATAAGTCTGAGAAGTTGCAATTAAATAAAAATCGTTTGTTGGCATTGTTACATAACAATACTATCATACACCTCCTTGACAGTGCATTGCAAACGCCAACACAATTCGGAAATCCAAATAGACTCCTTATGAACAACTTCACTACTAGTAATCATTCAAAAGTTAGTCCGAGTGCTGTCAAGAATTTCCACGCACCAAAGCAACTTGCAGCCTCACGGAAAGCTTTTGAGACAGCGAAAAAGTTAATTCAAGCAACTCTTGCAAGAGAAGAGCTTTATAAAGCAGAAAAGGTTTTTCAGGAAAATATTAAGGAAATGCTAAGAAAAACGGATAACAAACTCGGACGAGCGCATGCCAGAGAAGTTGACAAAGATAAACCAGAGTCATCGCCTAGTGTGGACGTGCCTTCAACACCATCTGGGCCTGTCACCCAGACCTCAACTCAACACGACTCTACTCAAGATAAGCAGATGCAAGAAACAATTGACAAAGCTGCACACTTAGAAGAAAAGATTGCAGAACAACAGGACAAAATGTATCGAGAACTGTCCAACAGTGACGAAAATTTGATGCAGGAAAAGCTTGGTGTTGCTGGGCAACGGAACGAGGAGCCGTCGGACGAGCCTCTAGAAACACGTGACAAGCATGAGAATTATGGTGACTTTCAGGATAACGATGAGGAAGGACAAAAGGATTACTACTCAAACTTTCCTGCTGACAGTTTCCTCGAAACAGATGCAGAGCCAGCTTATCCTTCTCGCGGTTATGTGCGCAACAGAATTCATCTCCCTCTAAGTGAAGACAAAGGTTCTAAACTGTTAAGGGAGGGAAATCCTAGTGAAGGAAAAAGAAATTCTTACAGCCTACGGGACGAAGTGAGTAGACCTGACCAGAACTCATGGAAAGTTTCCATGGACAATGTAGATGTAACAAAGAAGCAACAAGGTGTCAACACGGTTCCAAGTGGAAGGTCATCAGTTGCCATGGGAAACAATCATGCTGGTAATAGTGGTAAACATTCTGAGGAAAGACACGACCAAACTTTGTTTGACGGTAAGGTAATGAAGCCTGAGGAATATTTAAGAAAAAAAGACACTTCTTTTAGCGACACAGAAAACTTGGAATCTACAGAAGAACTTACAGAAAACAATGGCGTAAGCAAGAAATCAACAACAGGAACTTTTACCAAGGAATTTCAAAGACACAAGAGTATGCCTATAACAAGAAAGATGGTTTTAGAAGATGGAACTGCTATTGACGTAACCGTAGCATAGTGTTTTGCATGTGTATTTTGCATGTGTACAAAAGTAATACAGAATAATAACTTGTGCAAAAACTCACAAGAGATATTTTTAGGAAAAAGGCTCGTTAATAATGAAAACAAACCTTGTTAGTTTCAAGCAAAATTATATTACAACTCACTTTTGATGTGCTAAGATATATGTAGAGGGGTTAAAAAAAGTGTTGGAATCAAATACACGCATGATATAATATGATGATAATAATAAACACAAATACATTTATTTACCATATATATTAAAACTCAAAATATTTTCAAATATGTTAAAACCACATTTTCCAATCATCCAAAAATACTCTAGATCTCGTAACCCTTTCAGTCCGACTCGTTTATCAACATCTAACTTCTCCTTACATAACTCATATAAAACAAGACATTTGGTAATGAGAATATGAGAACTGATCACACAAAGCAAACTAATAAAGATGAAAAATAAAATTCTCTCAAACTTGTTCCATGAAAAGTATGGGCTCTAGTTGGAAGAATTTATCAATATTAAAGGAACTGAAAGGATTATTGTAAAACAAAAGAAATGTATATAATGGGCGTTCTCATTTGCTGTGGTGACGCACTCTGAATATGAATAGAGTGTGTCTGCATACGTCATGGTGGGGGATTTGTCGGCTGTTTGTGTGCCTTATTTTATAAAAGAAATATAAAACGTGCTCATTTGCTTTGTTCATTAATAAAAACACACTCAAGGGCCTCAAGAAGTGCGGGAAAATCTCGCCTGCTACGCACTTCTTTCACGTGTTCCTATTACTAAACAGAGCGCGTGCGCTCGCTTTATATTTCTATAAAATAATATTTAGCTTTTTGGTGTCAGTAGAGGTAAACACGTATAATTAATTTTGTCCTTTGTAGTGTAGTTTGGTCTAATTCCACAGAACCCGATTGGATAAACCTAACGTTGACTTCATTGCAGTAGCTATAGGTCTCACGTGATTTGTTCCTGTGAATTCCCAAAAGTTTATTCCAAATGTAATCTTTTCTTGCTTTGAGTCAGTCACTGCTTTATTGGATAAAGATTTTCAACTAACTATGGGAATGATAACCTATATAGTTTTGAAATGTAAAGAGAGTTCAACAGTGATAGTTCTCAGACTGCAGAAACAAGTATCGTTTAAACTCTTCATTTCATACACTTTTAGGTGTTAAAACTTATCACCGGACGTTTTAGGAAACTTGATCGCATTTTAAACTATATATTGAGCTATAGCAACTTCTATAAGAGTATAAAGAAGACTCAAATAAAGGTTAACTTAATTATCAAGATTTGTCAACTAAAATTTAAAGCCATTAAAATATTCTCTCCCCTTTCTGTCTTTCTACATCTTCCCCTCCTATCAGTTTCTGTCTGCCTGTCTGTCCACAGTCTTTCTGTCTGCCTGTCTTTCTGTTTGTCTGTCTGTCTATCTATCTGTCTGCCTGTCTGTCTGTCTGTCTGTCTGTCTGTCTCAAGATCAAGATCAAACGGTTCTTGTCTGGGAGGCGTTGGACTTTTCATTAACTCAAACACCATGTTCAAATCTCTCTCAGTGGTACTATGACAATTTCGAGGCCTTGTGGGTGTGGTTCCGGCCCGGTCGCCTAGCGAGAGATGTTCCGTGCATTGATTGTTGGATAAATTTACCATCCACAAACTATCGATGACAATTCAATGCTGGAATACCTGCTCACGTCCGTGACTTTAATAGAGGGTTTTTATCCTGGGTGTGGCTTTATATCGTGTGGGGACTTTAATTGTTTGAGCATCTCGCGCTTACTGTCTCAGTTTAAAATTGAAACAACCAGTGGATAAACCCAGAAGGGGAAACAGGACTCTAGAGCTGGTGCTTACCAGTCTTTGAGAATTATACGATAAGAACGCAGTAGAAACTTTACCACCTTGTGGTGTCTCAGACCATGATTTGTGGTTATTCTTCGCCCCAACTTTCGCAAATCTAGCGAGGGTGTTAGCAAGAAACTCGTGCCTCAACGAGATACCCGCGTCAGCAAGAAATGCAAGCTTGGCCGTTATCTTTGCTCGCTAGCCTGGTCGTGAATTTATTGTGGGAGCTGTGAAGATCTCTCTAAAATATTCACGGAAATATAGTCAAACCGGTTTTGATATCATGGTGTAGGTCACTTATTGCAAAGTGTATGTGGACGGTCCTCCATCGGTAACCCCTGACTTTAAGCAACTCACTTATCTCCGCCAGGAAGCGTTCGCCGAAGGAGAAAACGATCGCTTCAGGCTTACCGCAATAAAGTCAATCGTGAGCGAACATGCGTAAGTAGTGTAGCTCTATGAAGAAAATTGCATGTATGTCTCTAGTTCCATAACTCAATAATTTCAGTGGCAGTCAGGCCTCGCCCCAGGAACTTGCATCTTAGCCTTGCCCAACATCTCGCAGGTCAACTGCAGTGACTACCTCAATCGTGGAAGGAAGCTAACGTCGTTCCTCTCCCAGAACAAAGACCTGTCGAGGACATACACAAACACCTTCGTCCTGTTTTACTCACTCCTTCTGTATCCAAGTTGGCTGAGGACTTTGTTGTTTCCAAATTGGTCCTGCAGTGCTTCGGGTCTTTGATCCTGACCAGTATGGAGGCATCCCCAAAAGTTCCACCACGCATGCCCTGATTTCTATGATTCACCATTGGGCCCAAGCTACGGGTGGCTCTGGGCCACTGTGCGCGTAATCCTGTTCAACTATTGAAAAGCGTTCGACTTGATCGACCAAGGCCTGCTTGTTCAAAAGATCTCAAGCCTTGCCTTGCCGAGTGGTGTCGTTAACTGTGCAGTTGACTTTCGCACCAATCGCAGACAGCGTGTAAAGTTCACTGCTTTTCATGCAGAGTTGGGTCCAGTACCCGTAGGTGTTCCTCAGGGAACAAAACTGGGCCCTTGGTTATTTCTATTGATGATAAGCAACCTGAAAATACCAGATTTCTCTACCTGGGAGTACGGCAACGATACGACCATCGCTGAAGTTGTACCTCGCGCCCATCAGTGTTGCTCAATCTGTCGTCGACAATGTCGTCGCCTGGTCTAGTGTCAATCTAATGCAACTAAACGCGGACAAATGTAAAGAACGTAGAATTGATTTTAAGAAGCACAAGAAACAATTTGTACCGGCGCGCGTAGTTAGGTATCCAGTACTTGTCCGCTGTTCGAAGTGCTAAAGTTCTAGGACTAACATTATCTAGCGAACTTAAGTGCAATAACCACATTTCTGACTCGATCAAGGAGGAAAATAAGCGCTTTTGTTTCCTGGTGCAACTGCACAAGGCTGGTGTAACAGCAGCTGATATTATTAAGTTTTATTACACATGATTAGGCCTTTTTTAGAATACGCGACAGGCGCAACACAATGGTACAAATTTCAACACGCTTCGCGACCCAGCGCATCGCCTGTATGCTCTCATAATTGGTTAATTAGTCGTCATGAGGCGAAATATAATCTTACGCACAAGCGCTTGTTCGATATTCCTATCACGAAAACTGACCAGTAAGGAAAATCTTTTACTGCTGCCATGGCCAAGCTAGCCAATTAACTTTGTATTAACTTTGTATAAATATCTTAGAGTTTTATGCACTTTAGTCTCAGTAAAATGTTTTAAAATTGTAACATAGTTTTGTTATATTTCTTAATATTAGTTTCTTAATATATTCTAATTCGGCTTGATAGCTGCTATGTATTGAATTTGTTAACTGTTGAACTATCTTTCAATCTATGTCTATTTGCACCCCATGAAAGACACTGCTTTCGATTCACAAGGAAGACAGTGAACGTGACAAAGAAAAGTGTCGCAGCGAATACGTACGAGGAAAGGGAATCGAATGATTTGGGGTAAGAAAGTCTACAAATCTATCGGTAAATAAAAAATAAACTTGAAAGTGCAATGGTTACACTTTTGAAGGCAGAGATGCTTTTTACAAGCTCTTGTTTCTTTCACGTACGGTTGAAGCTACAACCGCGTGTAGATTCGAAAGACTGGGACTATTTGAACGCTATTTCCCGCGTTGTTTCGGTGACTCAAATTGCTCCGCACGGCAGGTAGATTCATAGGCCTCGCGTGTTAATATGAATTTGTGCAATTCTTTAGAAAATCAACTATTCTCTCTCGTGGCAATAGAATAGTTGGAAATGTGGCTATTTGTGTAAACAAAAGCTGTTTTTACTCGGCTGACACCTTTATATTAGTTTGAAGTGTAACCAGTCAAAACGACCGGTGATCATTATAAGGTGATTGGCTGAAATTAGAGTTAGAACAAAATATTTGTTCACCAGAAATCAACAAAATTAAGCTGTCAAGGATAAATAACGAAAAGAAAAATGGCGCTATGTAAAATCATAAGAAGGTACCACACATATCATGGCAATAGTTGCTCAGAAAAAATATAATTGAAAAAGATCACGGCATTTGTCGTTCATCTGCTTAATATTTAATGTTCCGATAATTTCTTGATCCAAAGGTTATCATTGAGATAGGCCATTCTTACATCACCGCGATTCCTTAAAAACTAAGGGGAAAATTCTGTCGAAAAAGCATCAGAAATGGTAGGTAACCATTTATCACACATACTATAACATCAGTTCTTACAAGACTATGTTACATGTTAAGCAGTTTTTTAACATCGTCCTCTCAAATTTAACTCGCCCAAATCAAGTACGGTCACATCGATATCCATAATGTTGAAACTTGGCAAATTATTTCTTCACCTCTAGTCAAGATTGGAATAATACTACATTTGGCTGTGAATCATAACTGGTAACAACTTTCAGTAAGGCGATACCGTTATAACCATGAAATACTGATGTAAAGGCCACGACCAAACTCTCAGCTGGCCCCGTAGCTCAGTTGGTTAGAACGACGTAGATCTGTTTTGCAGGTCGTGGGTTCGGATCCCACCGAGGTCAGACATTTTTTCTCTTTCCTATGTGTGGGTTATGGGGTTGTTTTTTGATGCTGTAGATCAGCGAAACTTGGATTATATCCCGTTCCCGGCCTCACTTGAGTCTATATATGTTGATTTTGTGGAACTTTGAGGGTATATATACAACCATCAGCAAGGACAAAATAATGCTTATATCAACCTAAATGAAACTCCTTGAGTCAAAGATACGTAACCTCGTCATTTTGAACTAATTAAGGGACTCTAAAGGTTAAGTTTGAACATTTAGGAGCCAAACAACGAGCTGTGGAACAATATTTGGTGGCTATTGTTACAATGAGAAGAATAAAACAAGAAGGCTGTCGCGAGAGTCAGTCCTCGAAAAGTTTGTAAAAGATAACAATTATATAATTTCTTTAGTGTTTGATTCGTGCGATCGTACACTTCACCTTATCGCTCTGTTCGACTTCTTTGTTGGAGTTAACCGCTTCATTAGTATCACTTAATTGGATTTTGTGGAGGCGATTTCCCAGAGGAGCACCAGTAACTCTGTTAGGTTCAACCTGCCACAGCTCAGTGTGAAGTGAATGCCAACAGGTGTTTGTTAATGTGCTTCAATCCACTTAACTTGAAACTACTATTGCAAGCTGTTAGCGGTATCGTTGGGGAGTCAGGATGGTTGAGTGTTAAGCATTGGTGCTTCCTCTCTGTGATACCGGGATAGAATCCTGGGTTTGCATGTGGGCTAAGATTTGTCAATCTTCTTCTGACTCCGAGGGTTTCCCTCCAAGTTCTGTGGTTTTCCTCCCTCCACAAAATCAACTTAAACGCCACGATCTGTGCCGAGGGCCATGTTTTAGAAAACTTCCACAAAGTTAATATATCTAACCTCGTTAAATGAATAAAATTTAGTTTAACTTAGTTTAGGTATGTAGGAGACGCGTAGTTCCACAGGTTAGTGTACAGCGGGAATGCAATACCGATTGGTCTCAAAAAGACGTAAGAAGAGGAACTAGAAGAAACGACTTTAACTCTTAACCCATTGTCTTGCCAGAGCCAGTGAGCTGGCGTGTTTAAAAAGGACCAGGATGCATACGGTGCAGTGTGTCTGTCTGGTTGTTTTGTCTCTGTCAATGAGTTATGCCCACGGTAAGTATGACTCCTCTAATCATTTCCTGCTAGAAAGCTAGAACAGAGAAAAGTGCAAATTGTACCAAATAGTAATGTCCTCAGGATTTGACTTACATACCAAATCATTAACACAAACTTGATTAAATCAAACAGCAACGAACTCGAACTGATTTTCGTTTCAAACTGGAGCTCGAGTTAACAGTAGCAGCAACGAACATTCGCGAGTTAAGCCCCTTTTACACGAGCAATTTTTCCTTGACAAGTTTACTTGACAATTTTTATTGCTCGTGCAAATGATCAACAAGTTTTTCTTTGACAAGGTTTTCTTGTCCGTGTAGATGACGGGCAAGTTTCCCTTGACAAGTTTTCAGTTCAATATAACAATCATATCCTTGTCACATTTTCTATGTTGTCCGTCTACACGAACAAATTTCATGGCATGCCAGCTTTTCCTTGACAAGAAAAAATTGTCCAGTTCTCTCCATATACACGAGCAATTTTTCCTTGTCAAGGAAAACTTGCTCGTGTAAAAGGGGCTTTGTTACCTGAAGTGGAGGTGACTAGTGATGGATATTTACCGAGCCGCGAAACTTTTAGGTAAATATCTTTCCTAAGTCATCTACACTGAGGGGTATTATTGTTTTGGTTTTAACCAAACAAGCCTTCTTTTCTGTTTAGAAGGGCTCCTTCCTCGTTGAATTCGATAATTGCTTCTTCCGCAACGGAGGCAAAACGAGACATCATTTTTTCTTCTTACACGGAAGAGTGGCGAAATGTGATATGGTTCATACTGTTTTGCGGATAGTCTCAAATAATAGCAAGTGATAGTCTTTAGTATTGACCAAACAGGTGATGTATACTTACGTTTACAATTGTAATATAAGAGCCAACTTTGACATGCTAAATTCTGACTTTTTTAATCTCTTTACGAACCTAGATTGTAAGGAGGAAACTGACAGAAACAATATTCCAGATAGAACTACCGGCAATTTCAGAAAAAGTGATGACTTTGGGCTACATGTTGCACCGGACCTACAGGATCTTCTCAAACGCTCTTCCATTTCAAAAGAAAACAAAAACCATGGCTGTAAAGGCAAGCTAAACAAAAAAGAACATGTGAAACACAACTCGTACCTGAAGAAGGACAAAATTGACGAGACTGTTGCTAAACAGAAGGCAAAGATAACAAATCTACAGAAGAGTATTCATAAGAACCTATTGAGGCTCTTCCATCGCCTTAAAAAAGCAAGGGACAACACTCAGCTGCCAACTAGAAAATCCATCTTTGCAAACCACAGTGTTTATGAACCGCTAGTTGCTATTAGCAACGGAGAAAATATAAACAAGGCGGCAAGTCACAAGATGCTCAACAAGGATACTGCAAAGACTTTAGACGACCCTGCATTTGAAACCACTGAGTCGGGTGATATCTCAAACAAATTTGAGAAAACGACTCCAAAAATGATCGGTAGTAGTGATAGTTCTGCATTGCTGGCTGGAAGTACGAAAATACAACACCACGAGAAAATTGCATCGGGGTTGGCTTTAAACAATTCAGAGAAGGGCGTTACTACAAGACCGGAGAGCTCGCCATTATTAAAGGCAAACGGCAAAGAAATCGCTAACAAGACTGTCACGGTAACAAGCAATCACCCGAGCAAAACAGTCTTAAAACCCTTATCAAACTTAAGTAAATCAACATTGAAGGTTCTGCACCGCCTCGTGCACAAGTTCTTTCCCAATGTCACTGTGCAAAAGACAAACGAAAAACCGGTTAAAATCCTAACCTCTACAAAACTGAACGCCAATCAACCAGTGCCAAAGTTAGCCGATAAGTTAGCAGCTATGGAAATTAACACCACGTCTTCCCACTTTACTTCCTCCGGAAGTGGTGACGCGGAATCGCACGCAGAAATTTTGGTTAATAAGCCCGTTTATAAGGACCCATATGCTGAGATTGCAGCGGGCCCCGACCATCCAAAGGCCCCGCCTGGTATCAAACTTTCTTCAGACACCCAACCTATGTTAAATTTTGGAATGCCCAGTGACATCACTGCTCCCCAGGGAAAAGAGGAAAAAGAAAAAGAACTGAAGCCGAGTGACGGGGGAGGAGCAACGCATGGTGGGCTCGTTAACCCGGATGTACCCGAACACTTACCAGGTAACATTACGGGAACCTTTTGGTGCAATGATGGGCCGGGTGTCTCTGCTTAGATGAGATAAGACATAAGGTAGGGAGGAGGGGGGGTTAAGGGGGACAACTGTGTTGGGTTTTATTGGATGGTTTGGCAGTTGCAGTAGTGTCTGTCATGGTTTTGGGGGAAAAACTTTAATCTTCACAATGGATAGCTTGCGTTGTTACAACGGTCCAACGGTTTTATTTTCCACATTTTACAACTACATTAATAGTTTAAAATGAATAAATAAAAGGTGGAAGGGACAGGACTTACAACTCTTATTTTGTTGGCTAAGAGGAGATTCAAATAAACAGAAAACTTTAACCAGAGGGAGAAACGATAAAGCCCACAAGCAAAAAATCGCTGTACACAATATCCATCTATGATATGTTCTTGCTCCAATAGTCGACCCTAGCATGAATTAGATGGAGGAAACTTTACATGCTAAAACATAGACGTTTAAAACATGTTTTGCATTTTACAAAGCTTCTTTTTCAGGTTTCTTGTGTTTCGCTTTAAATAGAAGAAGACAATGGCTGCAGTCACATTGTCGTGATTTTTTAAACTTTGGCACACGTGACTGCACAAGGTGTTTCCTGGTGTGAGGCAGAATTAAGGTCCCTGTTTTGTTTTGGATTTAGATCTGGCTTGTTGACCCAGATGTTAACTGCCTTGCGCACGCCAGTATTTCTCTTTCTCCCCCTTCTACTTCACACCCGGGACCACCTTCTGCAACGTGAATGTTTTAAAAGTTTAAAAAGTTAAAAAAAAAAAACAGGACAGCGTGACTGCAGCAAATGTTATCAAGAATCTAGTTAGATTCGAAAGCTTTTAAAATTTGTTATCAAGTTTCAGTGAACTGTGTTTTAAAAGTTTAATTATGTTTTATTGACAATTGTTTTTTAACGCAGAAATCACCAGCGACAAGTTGCCAAAAGGCGGGGGTGGCCCGGCCGGACTTGTTCGGCCTGATTTTCCATTTCCAGGTTTGCCGTCCGATTATTCGACTTTAACATTAAGTACCTTGAATTACCAGCAGCGTACGCTACACGTACCTGCTAAGGATTTGGAGAAACCAAACAAAACGGCACTAAGGCTTAACAGGTCAGGGGGAACTAATGCCTGTACTGAACTCTACAAACAGTTTGAGCCTAAACGTTAGCAACCGTGGACAGCTGATTCGGCCATGTTTGGCCTCGTAAGTCGCGTCCCCACAAGCCTGTTTGTTAGCTATTTATTTGTGCTGACGAAGCACAACACAGAAGCATTTTATAAAGGATAGAAGCTTACCCCATACCCTTCTGGGCCATTCCTGACCAAATATTGGGGCAATAATGTGGTGTAATGTAGTAGAGTGTAGGATAGTGTAGTGCACGTGTTCTTTTATTTCATTCTCCATGACAGGATGTGAAGCGATACTCAGCAATCTTCTCTTGTTGTTTTTCAGATGGTCCTGGCCACGGCAGTCCGAACTCTGGGCCCAGTCAGACTGCAGGTAAATTGATCTGCGTTCTAATCATTTCAGTGCTAGTCTATTTGGCAAGATAAATTTGCATTGAATAGTTTATGTCTAATGTATAAAAGAGACAAAACTGCAGTTAGCAAGCTTCAAAGTTTTTTCCTAGTTACAAATCCATAGAACCATAGATTTTTTAGGTGAACGTTATTGATTTTAAAGAAACATTCTTTCTTTATTCATGTATCATTCAGGAGGCTTAGTGAATCCAGAACTTGCAGACCATAGTTACTTAGACAACATGCGCACACAGGCAATACAAGAACAGATGCAGGAACGATTGCGGGCTCAAGCATTGCAGGGACTAGGTGGTGACTTTGGTGGACCGCAGCCTGGAATGGTTGGAATGGCAGGAATACCTGGAATTGGTGGTGGATTTTCCCCACCCGGAGGGTTTGGCGGATTCGGTGGAGAAAATGGTCCCGTAGGTTTCCAAGGCGGCGGTTTTGGTGATGGAGAAGGATTTGGACGTGATAACGTCTTCGGCGGATTTCCCGAGGAAGATTACCCCGATAGGGGGGAGTTTGACGGTGAGGGTCCCCAACCTTTTGAGCCGGAGGGCTTCAACGAGTATGGATTTGGGCCGGGTGGTGGGGTAGACGTACCGGCAGTGGGAAGAAACCAGGTACCAGAGGAACCCCAACAGTTTTATCGTAAAATATTCGACGACGAAAGACGGTATGACGACTACGATCCTAACCCTGAGGAGGACGAAATGGAGGAAGACGAACTTGATGACCGCGAACCCGAGAATCGGGTGCGTCCTCCCTTTGCTTTGGACGGTCGACAACGACTAGCCTATGGACCGGAGGGTCGGGATCAATTTGACGATGAATTTGAAAATCAACAGGAATTGGATGATGGGTATGGTGCTGAGTATGAGAGAAAAACAAAAATTGCGAAAGTTGGAATCGGTACAAAAACAAAAGGGAACAATAGTATTGGAATGAATCGGGTGTTCAAAAATAACAGACCTCACCCGCTTGGTAAAAGACCATAACAAAATACTATCAGGGTTCATTAGTAGCAAACATGTACAAAACATTATCGTAAATATGTGTTTGGAGGTGTTTCCATGAAAGATTCCACGAGTTTTTCAAGAAGATGCAGTATTTAAAAGAGGGACTAAAATCTGAAAGATGCTCTATCTTTGCTCGTATTACGAATTGATCGTTTTCTATTGTTTTTTGGTTATTAAGGATGTATAGATTTTGTTTGAAATTTCCACAAACGATCTCGTTACCGTAGGAGAAGACGTTGTAGTTATAATTGTTGTGGGCGAACATTGGGGGTTGCTTTAAACGCAGTAATTGTAATGAAATAAACAATCCTTATGTACAAGAAAATCATCTTATCCACTAAGCGTCCTCCTCTCAACAGCTCCAGGTTGTTTTGAGATTTGCTAAGCTGTCCACCGGACAAAAGCAGTTTAAAAAACAAAGGAATTCTTTGATTGATTACTTTCTACTATCTCCATCTAATCAGTGACAAAAAAAACCTAAAAATCACTGAGTAAAAGTTGTCAAGCAGCCACAATGAAATTTTAAGGGTTCCTTCATTAAATGTATAACCATCTCCTTTTTCAACCTCGTACCCAGGTTCTTTCATGGGGGATGAAAGAGTATGGGTACGAGGTTGCTCCTTTTTGACATACCGTGTCCAAGACAATACAGAAAATGTCCACTTTAATAATAATAATGATAATAATAATGATAATAATAATGCTGGTTTATTACCAGCTTTTTCAGACTCATCTGAATTGCAGGTGTAGATGAGGAAATAGCTACATTTCACACACTCAGTAGACACATTCTTAACAATACTTATCAATCTATACATACTACTTTTCAGTCACAAAATTATTAAATCGGTTTGTCCTAATCGTGACTACTCTAAACTGGGCGCTGGAGTTTGGTTATAGTTTGCTTTTAATTAAGGCGCGTTTTCTGGTGTTATACTGGCAGCAAATTTACGACGCGCCTGCTCCCGCGCGTCAATCCTCCAAGGGGGTTATACCTGTCTCGGCCAGGGCTTGTTCGTAGCTCAAGGCAGAGCCGAAAACAATGGCGAGAGCTCTCTTTTTCACTTTCTCGAGAGCCAGAAAGAAATGTTGCGGCTTTAATGGCGTTCTCGCACAAGTTCAAAATGAACGTTGGCATAAAGCAGGCATGCTTGAAAAGAAGATCTGTTCCACCTTCGTTGTTATATTAATATTCTTGTATTATTATGACTAGACAGAAACCAGCAATCGTCTGAGTGGCTGCTATTATATTTCGCTTTCTTTTTTTAAGATAAGTTGAAAAAAAAACATATTTGTAATATAACTTAATCTCATTCACCCGGTCTTTACTAGCTTGGAAATCTGAGACCTCGCTCTGGTTATATGAACCTTGCTACGCCAAGTCATCGGTCTGAGATCTCCCGGTAAAGACCTCGCTGTCGGTTAACTAACAATATTCCAAGAGCACGCAATGGATATGAACTGGTAAATAGCTAAATGACAAGTAGTGCCGAGTTGGCTATAAATCATAAATTGCTAAGCACATTAAGTTACTCACCAAAAAAAGAACCCCCAAAAAATAGCCGAACTAAAACTTTTGCCGCAAAAATACTCGTAGGAAACTCCGCATTTCTCCAAGCAAACACAATCAGTGGTTCAGCCTCGTTTCAAGCGTCATGCTACAGTGGTGCTGAACTAGCTCGACTCTGGTGCGAGTTAAGCGAACAAACCTCAGTAAGGTTGAGCTAAGGTCGTTTAGCAAGGGTCAGCTTGTCGAGCTACCCCACTATGGCGCGCTTTAATACCCCTCCCCCCCCCCCTT
>JAOBAT010078518.1:0-10672 GCA_026413305.1 Hydrozoanthus tunicans | reverse complement strand
AAACCAGGTGCTTCCTTGTCAATTCATATAGATTATTTTACGGACAGTCTCAATCATTTATTTTTTGGCAAAAAAAAAACATGGCACCAGATCATGTTAGATCACAGGCAGCCCAGGCACAAAATCAGTGTGGAATTACAAACATAGCATTTGTATGGAATCAGGAGCGAAGTAAAACTGAAAAAATTGATTTTCAATAAAATTTTACTAACCAGAGGGCATCAAAATCATTTAGAAACCAAAAAAACAGCTAGAAAAGATCAACTGACTACCAAAAGCAGCATCAGACAAAGGTTAGTAAAATTTTATTGAAAATCAAATTTTCAGTTTTACTTTGCTCATGATTCCATACAAATGCTGTATTCGTAAGCCCACACCAATTTTGTGCCTGGGCTGCCTGTGGTGTTTCAAGACAAAACAATGTAAAAACCGCCTCCGAGAAGAGTGTGTGCTCGGCTTGTCTTGGGTTGGTTTGCTCTCTCTGCACCTGCAGTTGCCCCAGTAGCTCAGTAGTTAGATCACCTGTCATGTTGTTTTTGGTTTCTCCTTACACTTGCCTTCGTTCATTACTAACAGCATCTCACTGAAGATGATTTCAAAAAAGAAATTGTTTTTTTTGTTTTGAGAATGCAAACTTTGTTCTTATAAAATCTTTCCTAGATGAGTTATTAATGAATTCCTTCCAGCTTTTTCACAAAAATTTTGTAGATACGGTATATTATAAGTTAGGAGAACTTGCTTACTGATCAGCTTAGGGATGGTGACCCTACAGGAACTCATGAATATATTGAAACTGAGAGCAAAGAATGGGACCCAATTGTTGTACATACTCATAACATCTTGATTATTCACCAGGATGAGAGTCTCCAGTGCCCCACATGTAAACAAATTTATGGAGTAAAAAAAGGCAACCAGCCAAATACAGGTGAAATGTCTGTACAGGTGTCACATGACAGTCTTCCTGGCCATCAAGGCTGTGGAATGATCATCATAACATATGATTTTAGACCAGGCACTCAGGTAAGGACGATTTGCTCTTAATAGAACTTGAAAACATTATTAATTTAAGTAATTGAATTGCGATGAAGAAATTTTTGATTCACAAGTTGAAAGCTCGGAAATAATTCTGAGTCACAGATGGGAAACAAACCTGAAACCCTCTGATTACGAGACAGTGACTAAGCCGGAATTTTTTCTGAGCTTTCAACTTGTGAATCAATAATTTCTTCAACTTTGTATGCAAGTTTCAATTTACCATTTGATAATTGCATTGCATTGTGTGCTTCTGAACTAGATGTACAAGAAAAGATCATCAGTTGTTTGGATAAGATTGACTCTTACTTCAACTTCTTTTTTTTGTATTGAAACACATAAATTGGTTCTAAGGATTCAGTTATTGCAGATATTGGTAATCAAGTTACAGTGTTTGCTAGATTGAAAGGTTGGGTGAGAATTCTATAATTAAATGGTTATTAGATTTTCATATTGGATAAAAAACCTTTAGACGGAACACGAGATGTTTACAGTTTGAGTTAGTGAGCCCCCATAAAAAATTATCAGTAGTTCAAGTCAGTTTTTGTAAAATGTTTATTAGATGTTGATAAAAGTAGGTAGAAATCCTTGAGGAGTGATCACAAAATTTTGGAGATTTAACTGAAATGAAACTTTAAGCATCAGTTTTTATAAATAAAAATGTTTTCCTTAGTTTTGGTTTACATGATTCATAAAGTGACTAAATTAAATCTTTAAGGTGAACTTGATGTTTTCATTGTCTCACTATACCAGGGTCCTGAACACCCCAACCCCGGTAAAAGGTTCAGTGCACGGGGATTTCCTAGGGTGTGTTACCTTCCAGACAATAGAAAAGGACGCCAGGTGTTGTATCTTAAATAGTCATTGGTAAAATAATATTTTTCTCAACACTTTGTTGTAATGAATTTTGTTCAAAGTTTGTCTAAAAGGTTACACTTTGTTTTATGTTAGAACATACTCCAGTTATTGTAGTCCTAGTTTTATAAGCTTTGAAAAATAAGCTTAGTGAATGATTGAATTTGTAAACTTGGAGACTTAGGGTACCTGTTTTTATGAGTGCCATATGTAGTTACAGTAGTACAATAATCTAAAACAGATTTACACCAGTCTCTACCGTTTTACATTCTTTTTGATACTCTAGCTTGTAGTTGTTACTCATCTCGCCACAATATTTTTTACAATACCTAGGGGTAAAGCTATACTGTGGTATTTAATTTTGTACAATGGTGATATTTCTTACTATTTTTATTTTATTGTCAGTATTTCTTTATGATTGTTTTTATTGCTGATAACTTTTGTTTCTAATTAAATATCTGTTTTTAGATAATTTATTGTTATAATTGATAAGTAAGCTGGCACCATCAAACTCAAATTTTCGGTCCATTTTCTGGACCATCATCATGGATTTATCGAGACTAAATGGTCCGACACAACTTCTAATGCTTTCTATGTACACGATCATTCTTCACCCAACAAGCAAAACAACAATTTTCTCGAATACTGGCGGTTCACATGCGCGAAGCTTGTCCAACTACCCTGAAACTTGACATCAAAAGTCTCTTTTGTCTTTAGATGAATTGTTATTTGATAGTGTTCTTACAAAAGTAGCTTTTATTTTTCATATCTGCACATTTTTGTGAGTAATATAAAGGTTTCATTAACGTCTTTTTCTTCGTTTTTTTTGGACGACAGACAAAATACTCGACTTTGTCTGTCGTCCAAAAAAACGAAGAAAAAGACGTTAATGAACCCTTGGTAATGGAGAACGCACCTAGCAGATATACGAAGAACTTGTTAAACGCCGGGCTGTTTGTTTTTTGTTTGAACTCTTTAGGTGTTGCGCCTGCTAAAAGTAGCGTGGGGTCGCCGTCTAGTCTTCACAGTGGGATCGTCATCTACAACAGGAGAGCAGGGCACTGTGGTCTGGAATGAAATCCATCACAAGACAGAATCCACCTCAAACCACTCGGGCCATGGCTACCCAGACCCCAGCTATCTAGATAACGTACTTGCAGAACTCGCTGCACATGGCATTGCAGAGGATAGAGACTCATAAACAGGACAAGCGTACTTTGCCTCCATTTCCTCCCAACAACAAGAAGGCGGCCAGCTCACTGTACTGATATGTGAATCCCCGTGTTCTATAATGTACTTTTTAGTAGCCGTGGTACGCACAGATAGAAAAGAGCGGACAAAGAGTGACTGTCTTCGTTGGTGCACTACCATAATTAGCATCATCCATATTTAGTAGTATTAGGAATAGTAACATTAGTATGATACATTATTTTAAAGTGGTATATAGTACTTGAAAAGATTTAAATATTAGAGTATACAGGTTATAAAGCAGCCGCCGATAGCAACAAAACCCAGCGATCGTTTTTAGATGGAAACAGAGTGTATCGGCATAATAAAGAATATACTTGTTCGGAGACGTTTTGTCTTTACCTTTTAAGTCTTATTCCCCGTAAGAGGTAGCATAAGCTAATTAGGGCTCATAGTTTGGGGAGAACCACGTTACTATTTTTATTGTTTCAATCTTCACGGCTTCCAGAAAATTGTGTTCACAAAACACTACAATTTTTTCGTGTACGCGAGAATTCCATGCTCGATTGTTTAGCCGTTAATGGCATTATTTAACTGATCAATAGGTTTTCTTTAAATTGAAAAACATTTGTTGAATTCAATATTCTCAAGTTAGTATAACTGTTTTTTGACCTCATAAATAGTTTTTAAAAAACTAGACCTTCTAAAAGCGTTCACTTGGCAACAAGTAGTTCGTCTTGGTTCCAAACTAAATAATTTAAAAACAGTGTCAGTCATTTGGACGGCAAAATAAAATGCTATGAAATGTCAGGTAAAATTGTTTTCCTTTTGTGAAACAGGCAATCTACTCCAGCCAAACCTCCCCTTAGTTTCAAACACTAATAAATTTAGGTGATTTTTTTACTATTCTAACTTTTAAAAAAGTTTTACCGAGTACGTTGATGATTCAATAGCTTTCTTTGTTCAATCCAGTATTTAGATATCAGTGATGTTAGAGACATGGCTACACACCACGCTACTAACTCCGTGTGCGTGATGATTTGATGTAGGATTCTCGTTTTGCGACACAATTCTAATCCAAAACCTGTGCTTGAACAGGCGCCGTGAGGAATCGTGGGATCGAAATTTGGTCTGATCGACGAACAACCAAAACAGCCGGAACTAGCCGTTTAAAGAGCCTTTGCTGCCTTTTGTTCGCTGGTAGCTAGCCTGAAGGTTTTTTGTCAAGCTAGTTGACTAAACAGTTGCAGTCGTTTTCAAATACAAAATATTCATTTTTTCAAAAGAGTTCTTTCCTCACCCCACGATCGAGAAAGAAAGACAAAAAAAAATGGACCTTATGAGTCCAGAGATTAAAGCATGTGCCCAGCTGGCGCAGAAATGAACTATGGGATCGAAATTTTGTCTTGTCAACCAGATACACCCCGTACTCTTCTACTGGAGCTGCCATAGGTAACCCAGCAACCACAGGTAGCCCAGTAAAGAGGCTTTTCAAACAGGACTGCTTACTCCGCTGGAGACCTGGGAACGAAGTTGTATCGATGAAGCGGAAGATGGCGGACAACCATGTTTTCGTTCGATGTTTCTTGTTTTGTTGCTATCTTTACCGCCCTGTCAGCTTTAGCCGTGTTTTATCTCATACGGTTTGTGAAGATGGAAGCAACTGCTGTAGATAACACAGGAGCTTTGCAAGACACGAGCACATGTCGCTCTCCCGACTGTATTCGCTGCACTCAAAAATCGTTACAGGACAAAAAGGTTTTCGATCGGAAACTTACGGACTTTTTAGCTGAGAGAAAATACCACTCGCTTAGTTTAAAACGCATTAAAAGAGCAACTTTTGGAGACAGCTATGATGGGATACGCAACACTAGCCAGAAGCCAACAACATTTTTTGTTCCAGGATTGTATTCGGAATCTTGGCATGAAGTGAGTGAGCTGGCTTGCGGGGAACTTCTAGAAACCTTCGGAGGAACTAAGAACCACAAAATTATTAAGCAAGAATTTTCTCGAGTTTTTCAACGTCTTAACGAGGGATGGTTTAAAAATTCAACTCCAAATGGTAACTGGTTTATCTTTCCACTTTACAATCAAGGTTCTAGAGTTGAACAGAACTGTAGAAAGTGTCCTCAGACTGTCGAGTTGATTGATAGTGTTTTAAAGTTGTTTGTTAGAAAATGCGCCTTTGGCAATGCCTTGTTTTCAGTGCTTATGCCAGGAACACATATAACTCCACACTATGGTCCTACAAACTGCCGTATAAGGTGTCATGTACCACTTGTTGTACCAAAAGGTTGCGGAATAGTTGTGGATGGTGAGAAAAGAAATTGGCAGGAAGGAAAGTTAATGCTGTTTGATGATTCTTTTCTTCACGAGACCTGGCATCAAGGTTGCACCAATGTAGGACCAAGGGTGGTATTAATGCTGGACCTGTGGCACCCTGACTTAACTGATGAGGAAAGAGAAGTAGTTATGTATTTATTCCCACCACCATCTGTGCCATCTTAGATCTTGGACATTGCTTGACAGCACATTTGCTCTTACTGGCTGGTATGTACAGGGCAAGTTAGGCTTAGTTTTGATATGAGCATTGGCTAGAACACATTTCTTAGTTTGAGCCAACAAATGGGCCAGGATCTTAGATTAAATCCACCAAAGCCTAAACTGCTGCTTACCCAAGCAGAACATTCCTTTTCCACTGTTTAGTGAGGCCAATCAAATTCATGTTACTGTGTTTCAAAAACCAATCAAAATGTCCTCAATTTGACAAGTTTTCAAGTTTCCTGCAGAGAGAAGTGCTGCTGACAACACAGGTAGCAACTGCAAGGGAGATGCATTGCGGCCTTAATAGTTTTATATTTCTGGGCTGTCAAATGCTGGTAGCACTCAAACAAGGCTAAGTTAGAGCATCAAATATGTGCTCCATATCAATCAATTAAAGAAATAATGAGTTGCCAGATGTAGAGTTTTAATCACTATTGTTAACAAGTTGGCACTAAAGTGGCCGAGTGGTTAACATATTTGACTTGTATTTTGAAGGTTGCTGTGTCCTTGAGAAAGACACTTTACCTGACTTGTTCAGGTCAACTTAGCTGTGAGTATAAATGAGTACCAGTTCTGCAGGTGGGTAATCTATGACTGATCAGTGTCCTGTCCAGGGAGAGTCAAAGACCCTCATCTGCTTAACATTACAGAAACCAGAGATAAGTGCCAGCCTGATGGGCAGCTTGGCTGAAGAAAGCCAGCTTTCTTATTAACAGACTACTTGTCTAGTGATTTGAGACAAAGCTTTCTTGTAAATGTGAAAAATTGAGGTGCTACTGTGTCTATTTTTCCATAGAAATATTTTGGTGGATATTTTAAGGTATACACTGTTGAAAAATTAGAGTGAGGTTATGCAACACTACTAATAAAATTTTATCCCTCAGTAGACCATTTCTGTTAGCCTTTCTTTAGGGGGGGAGGGGGCTCAAAGCCAAATGACTGTGCCTTCTGTTAAGCTTGCACCTTATGATTTCTAATACAGTGAGTTAATCATGCTGAGTAACTCACTGTATTAGAATAACTCCTTTTTTTATTGCATAGGGTGGATGTTCTTAATTTTTTTGTGGAATTCAGCCTCAAATGTTCTTAAACTTTTCTTAATACAACCATTCGTGTTTGGTGTACATGCCCAATTTTTTATAAGAGCAACTTTATGAGAAATCAGCTCAGACATTTTTTTCCCTCAGTTTACAGCATCTTTCTCTCAAGTGCAAACGCCCAAGCATAGTAAAAACTAAATTAATGAACTTAATCAATAAATTAATGAACCCTGATTGTACTGTAAATTAATGTAACAAAATGAAGTTCTCCGGCGGCCTTTCCTGAGCCTTGGATTTCAACTTCGTGTTCTTATAGAAAAAAATGATCTGTCTCTTTGCCAGAACTTGACACCATTAGGCCGGTTTATATACCAGATTATGAGACAGCAGAGCCTTCATTCCCCTTGCCGTGCATATGAGTTATTGTTGAAGAATAATTTCTACAGCTGCGAGGGTTTTGGTTTATAAGGAATCTGTGGTTTAGTGTAATTTTTACACGAATCTGTTCCTTGTATTGGAAAGTCCAGAAATCCAGATTCCTTGAAAATGAAGCAAAATGAGCATTTATAGACGTTCTTACTTACCAGCAGTGTTGGAAATGCGTCTTTTGGTAAAAAAGTTTTGCACTATTCGAGATCGAGCAAGAAGCGTAACGAAAGAGCGACATAGCAAATAAAATTTCTAAAACTCATTTTTATGTTTGTGTTGGGGATCTGAGCACCATTTATATGTCTAAACTAGTTCTAAGTTCTTTTTTTGTACTTTTTTCTTTTTGTTTTTCACTTTTAATGGGGTACAGCATTTGGGCTTTGATTAAAACTAAGCACAAGATGCAGAAAAACTTTTGATATTTTGTAAAACGGCACTCTCTGGAAATACTTTTCAAGTCTGCTGGACTGAAAATCCTGGAATTTTTTTTTTTTTTTCATCTATCTATTAGCTCAACAATCGTTACAACATATCTATGCGTAAAAACTAGCATTACATCGAACAAGCACTTACTCCTCCGTGATGATTTAATAAGCACCGATATTTGTTCGAAAAATAGGGTAGTTTGAGAATTTCTACTGCGCGTCCGCGCCTGGTGGCTCTAGCCAGGGAAAATCCGCAAAACTCTTACAGCAATAGTGCTTTTCGGTAATTGATAGACAAATTAGTTTAAGTTCAAATCTTACAAATTCAAGCTCTTTTATATCACTGAATTATACTATTTTTAGAATAGAGTTAATTGACAAATGACGTAAGCCAATTCATCAATGTAACTGCTTTTAATCAGCTAAGTGCGGCTACATCAAACAATTGTTTCGTCTGCTCGGGCATGCGCAACTACAACAAGAAGCACGCGCAGAAATGTATTTTAGTGATTTACCCGACTGTGTTTTGCTAAGGATTTTCGAATATATGCCAGTAAGAAACCGTTTCCAGTTGCGGCGAGTTTGCTCCAAGTGGTCTGTTCTGTTATACGACTTCAGTTTATGGAGAACGGTGAACCTAAACGACGGTAGTCTTATACCAAGTAGAGTTGACGAGAGTATTCTTGTAGAATGGATCAAAAGATGGGGAAGTACAATTAAAGAGCTGAATTTTAAAGACACAAAATGGATTTCAGATCAGACCATTACAGCCATCGTTCAGAACTGCCCAGAACTAGAAAGTCTCAACATTGAGGGATGCTTCCAGATATCAGATCCAGCGCTTGTTCGAATCGCCTTCCAGTGCAGGCGTCTTGAATCGATCAACCTGTTCCTAAGTGGTGTGTCCGACATTGGCTTCGACTTTTTAGCGATGAACTGCCCTCGGCTTAAGAGAATAAAGTTAGGGAGTCGAGGTAAGAAGTCAGAAACACAACTGGTCAGGCCCCCCTCCCCCACCCCTTCCCCAGGGGAGAAGGGGTACTCCACAGGGACGTGCCGCCCGCCCAGGTATGGTTTTGAGGTCTTTGTATAAACAGGGAATATTATTTCCATCAAGTCTTGACTTAACCAGGGTTCGCAGTTTTTGCACATATATTTTGGGGACACACAGGGCAGCGATATTCAGCCGACCCCATTTGACCTAATGAACTTGAGAAAAAACAACAACCAAACAGCCGCTGGTAACGCGTTGCCTGGATTTCGAATTTCATATATTACTATTTATTAGGGTTGATGCTTACATTATTCTAAAGCACTTAATGGCGAATGTAGTGCTTGATGTTTTGCCTGGTATGGATATATAGAAAATAATTTCATCTTTTTTTGTCAACAAATAATTTAATTACAAGAATATCGATGAATACCTTTTATAGGGTACAGACTCTTCTTTTCAGGAGCCTAAGTGGCTCATTGGGCCGGCTCTTGTCTCCGGGTTCTCTAGCTATAGTGTTAAACGGATGGGATCGAGAGTCTTTAACCCCCCTGGACAGGCCACTAATCCATAGCAGGTTAGCTCCTAGCATAACTGGTACTCATTTATGCAGCTGCATGAGTCGACTGGAACAAGTCGGGTAAAAGACACAACACATTGGTCTGCAGACCGAGGCTCGAACTCGCAACCCTGGGGTTACGAGTCGAACAAGTTAACCGTTCGGCCACTGCGCTGCCGACTGTCTTGAACAGGGTCAATTTAATTTTCTCTATTTGTTTTGAATAGGGTATAGATTTTAAAGATTTTGCTGTCTTAATTAGGGTCAGAATTTTGGGGCTTGGTTGGGACACCCCTAACATATTCCAGGCCAAGTACCCACCCCGGGGGTTAAACACTCTTGCTTTGGCTGTTTTCTTTGAATTTGCTCTTGCACATACACCTTTGCTGAATCTGTTCCCTTTTCTCTACGGCCTACAAAGGATAATAAACCCTGCTAAATCAGTGATCTCTTGATTTTATAGGAAGCTGCTACAAGATGCTTCAGTCGCTTTTTAAACACTCTTCAAAACTGAAACACATCTGCATTCATGACGTTATTCCATTTGACGAAGTGGAGCCCGTTGTAGATGATGCAATTGTCAATAAGTTGACAAAATGTTTTTCCGAACTTCGAACCATCGATTTCACGTGGTGCTGCTTTATATCTGACGATGCTCTTGTTACATTATCACAATGTTGTCCTGACCTAGCCAAGCTGACCGTACGCGAGTGCCATAAAATATCAGATCGTGGTGTCACAAGTGTATTAAGAAACTGCCTTAATATAAGATATCTGCATCTTGAACGGCTGTATAATGTTACGGATCACTCCTGTAGGGAAGGCCTTCAAGGCCGCTTGCAACTTGCTGGTCTTTTGAGCTTGAAGCTCGTTGATACAGCAATCAGTGATGAAGGTGTTACGCTGCTGGCCGAAAAGAGTCCAAATTTAGAAACTCTTCAAATACTTCAAACTCTTCCGTACAATATTCATGGTGACTGCCTTCTAGTCATCTCCAAAAGTTGTAAAAAGCTTAAAAGACTCAAAGTTTTCTCAGCTAGAATGGAAGACGAGTTTTTATGCAAAATTAGCGAGAATCTACACGAACTCAGAGATCTTTTCCTAGGAGACTGCGGCAGTGTAACGGCTGTGGGATTGTTGAAGATTATTAGAAATTGTCATATGCTAGTTAAACTAAACATACAAGATTGTTCTTACTTAGACGATAACATATTAAGAATGATACCCAGATACTTAAAGCATTTGAAAGAACTTGAGATTTACGGGTGTCAGAATGCAACTGCTGCTGGCATTATTGAGCTGGTAACGTGTGGCACACAATGTGCTGTAAAGACTTGATATATAAGGCAATATACATGAAATAATTGTCACTGCATGATCTAAGTGGTGATGATCTTAAGGTTATCCTAAACGCTAAACAAATTTATACGACGCTGATTTTCCATTGGGCCGCTTTACCTCGAACGCGGGTGTATAACACGATTAGCCCGCTTTACCTCGAACGCGGGTATATATTGTAATTATTTCTAATGCGGGTATATAATACATTTGGTCCGCTTTAGCTTGAACGCAGGGATAATATAGTTCGCCCGCTTAGCTCGAAAGCAGG
>JAOBAT010078507.1:0-19981 GCA_026413305.1 Hydrozoanthus tunicans | reverse complement strand
TCTTTCTTTCTTTCTTTCTTTCTTTCTTTCTTTCTTTCTTTCTTTCTTTCTTTCTTTCTTTCTTTCTTTCTTCCTTTTTTTCTTTCTATCTTTCATTCATTCGTTCATCCATTCGTTCGTTCGCTTTTTTTTTCTCATTCGTTCGTTCGTTCGCTCGTTCGCTCACTCTTTCATTCATTGAAGTGAGTCTCACAGCGAAAGAGACTCTTAAAAACCATTCTGTATTCCTTGTTTAGCGTCCCGTAAGCAATCGGGTTCAATGCACTGTTAGCCATGGGAAACACGTTTGAAAGTCGAAAGATGTACATCTTGTAGTTAAGGCTGTTGAGGTTACCGAATTTCATCCAAAAATACACCACGTGTTGTGGCAGCATACAGACAGCATACAAAACAACAAGAGCCATCAACATGTTAGCGATTCTGCTTCCTTGGCGAACACGTGCGAGTAAGGCAGCTGTCACAACCTGAGAAGGACGTCTCTCTTTAAGAATCATAGAGCTTTGCTTTATGCTTTTCGCCGTAGAGCTTGTCAGGGCTGTTATTGCACCGAGTGGTATTATGTACTGCAATACGAACACACTAACCCAGTAAATATGTTCATAAGGGGTGTTTTCAGGCCACCACTCGGAGCAGTATACCTGACCATTTGGATAAACTTGGGTCTTTGCCACGAAAATTAATGGCAGAGCTGTTAAAAAAGACAGCAACCAGATGGCAGTTATTATAAGTTTTACTCTCTTAAGAGAGAGCTTTGGTCTCAAAGGATAAGTAATAATCTTGTATCTGCACCAGCATATTGCCAACAGAGTTCCAATACTACTGGAAAGGCAGAGCGGAATGATAATGTAAGCGATCAGGCAGACAAAATCTCCCAAAGGCCAGTTGTGATGGTTTTCGAAGGCAGCCATTTGTGTCGGAACATAAATCAGTAAAATAAGCAGATCAGAACACGCCAAGTTTAAAGTAAAGATATTGTTACTTGTTCGCATTTTCTTTCTGAAAGTAATCGCACCGCAAACGACAGAGTTGCCGAAAACACCAACAAGAAATACGGCAATGTAAACAACGCGGAGAAACCAACGCAGCGCCTGCGGTTCTTGAATTGATGTTGTCGTTACTTGATTTGCAAACGAGCTACTGTTGTTCTTTTCAGCCATTTAAGACTTGTCGCCAAATTCAGAAAGTGAATACCGGTTTCTTTTACACTCACTTTTGCAATTTATTTATAATATCTGCGTATAGTTTTTTTTTCTAATTTATAACTGAAAGGCCGATATTCCCGGCTTTTAAGTCGTAAACCGCGACAATCTTTAAATTGAAAACGATTTTCCTTTGTTCCTATTAACCAAGTCCCGGGACGAGAGAAGTACAACAATTTTCGGCAAAATTATTCGCGTTTCTGCTATCCATCTTCCTTATCCAATTTCAAGGACAGAATAAAGACTTAAGACCATACAGACGCAATACTTTCATCGGTTGTACATGTTTCGGTGCTTGTTTAGTTAGTCCACAGTATAATCACGGAGCTTCCTGCGAATCTTCTTGAACAATTTCGAATAAAAGGTGTTAATTTATCACCTAAAGTTTAATTTTTTTTTTCAATTTAGCGGGGGAAGCAATAAAAAGAGTCTACACAAATTAAAAAACAAATGTTATGAAACACAAACAAACAGAAAGGGTGATTATTTTTCTGTACATGCATGTCTAACTACGTAACTATCTCCTGGCCTAAATGTGGTGCCTACAATGTACTGAGTTGCGACTTGTGGATTTACTTTCGACAAGATTTGCTTTACTTGAAAACATAAACATTCAAGAAACACTCAAAATTGCACTGAAGCAATTTTCAGAGCCTAATTTTTTCAGGTGTTTTATTCTTGTTTCAGTGTTAATGAATCTTTTGTTTCTCGTATCATATAACTTTTTGTTTAGTTTTTCTCAAATTTAGCGCTAACCATAGCGAAAAATGCCGAATATACTTTCTTAAACATCCTTTGTTTTCGAGTATCTGACAACTGATTTATTTCCAGTTGTCAAAAGTCTTTGATAAAGGCCCCGCGGACCGCGTTGATTCAAAACGCAGCAATAACCTGATTTTAATTGTCTAAATCAACATTTCTGTGCGAACAACGTAAGTCATAAATTTCCTGTCTTCTCTCCATCTATATCGTAATTAAGTAAAACAAATCTGCTCCCGTCCGTAGATTTTTACTAGATTTTTTCAATTTCGTTGCAAAGTTTAGAAAATTATTTTTTCTTTCTTACACCAACATTTTTAATTTCTCTAAACCAACATAGCTAAACGAACACAAGTGTTTGCTTTTCCGAGAAGTTTTTTATTATCCGCAGATAGAATAGAATAAAGATAATATGGTCGAACATCCAATGTATTTTTACTAATTGATATAAAAAATCTCTTTATGTTGGTTTTTCTGACGGAAGCACTGCATGGAAATACTTCTAAGTAAGTTGTTCTGCTTACAATGATGCATTTCCCGTGATTAAAAATTGGTAAATATTGGAATTGTCTTGCCGTCGGTTTCTTGTGACAAAAATTTACGGGTTGTTTTTCGTTTGCGTAAGTTGCATATGATTACAATATTTTGGCTAGAGTTACTTCTTAACCTTGAGTAATATATTCTACAGTAAATTAAACATCAAAAAATGTTAAGTCTGCGGTACAATACATTGGGCCCTTTTATCGTGGCAAACTTGAAATCCCCTACCGGCGAAAATTCAATTATAATGGGGAACAAAGTTTGTTAGTAGTGCTGAGCGCACTTTATTATATGAGATACTGATGCAATACCAGAGTTTTTTCCTTTTACTACAAAATCATATCTCAATCGAACACAGTGAAAGTACTACTATTATTAGTTTCACATGTGAGGATATTGGTGTCGCCATGGTAACTTACATGAAGATAAAAAGTGTATCCCCACGCAGCCATGCGTGTAATATCCTCTGTATAGGAGATCCGGTTATGAATTTAGCGATAGTCATGTCTAAAAATGTGCGGACACATCGTCACTGGTTTTCCGTCTATTTCGGTGTTCCTCCAGCATACTTTGCACGCTTGTTCTTCGAAACACCGAAATAGCGAGGTTTTCATCGAGTCCGTATATCAGATAATGCAATTTTATTCATATAGTTTTTATGAATAGCTGAACATGAACTTTTTTCTTTGCACGAATGCTTGAGGAAACACGAAGTTCAGAAGGTCCAGTAACGTGACAAGAGGACACGGAAATTAACGACAACTTGGGAGTTGTTACTTTAATTAAGGGATTTAATCTTCAGCGGATGATATAATCTTAGCTTACGGTTAAATTAATAGCGTTCTTATATACATCAGTACCTTAGTTGCTCTTAAAATCTCATTAACATAATGTAGTTAATGTTTGTCTTTGTAGTAATGCTCCTACCTGGCCGATCCCTCTCTCCCTTCCTCCCTTCCTTCCTTCAGCCCTCCGTTCCTTCCTAATTCCCTTCCTTCCTTCCTTCCTTACTTACTCCCTCCCTCCCTTCCTTCTTTCCTTCGTACCTTCCTTCTTTCCCTCTCTCCCTTTCTACTTGCTTCCCTCTCTCCCCATCCTTCTTCCCTCCTCCTCCCTTCCTTCTGCCCTCCCTCTCTCCCTCCCCTTTTTCCTTCCTACCTTTGTTCCTCCTTCCCATCCTTTCTTCTTTCTTTCTTCTTTTGCTCCTTCCCTCCCTTCCTCCCTCCAAACTTCCTTACCTCTCTCCCTCCCCTTTTTCCTTCCTACCTTTGTTCCTCCTTCCCATCCTTTCTTCTTTCTTTCTTCTTTTGCTCCTTCCCTCCCTTCCTCCCTCCAAACTTCCTTACCTCTCTCCCTCCCCTTTTTCCTTTCTTTCTTCCTTCCTTCTTTCTTTCTTGCTTCCTCCCTTGCGTGAAACTCTGAAGATATTTAAAAAAGCTACATTTTTAATCTATAGTTGTTTCAGATGAAAGATAGTTTATACTTTCATTTTGTTTTTAGTTTTTTTTATATATTTTTTGTAGTTATTAAGATCATCCGTCAAAATCAAAGAAAGTTTGAAAACCATTGTTTAGTTTCAGAAAAGAAAATGAATTTGGAACAAAAAAGTTATGATTGAGTGAGTAAAATGAAAACATAAGTCATTTTAAAACTATAAGCTTTCCTTTTTTTAATAAAATTTACAAATGTCAACGAGCTGGTATTAATACTAATGATGGCGCCTTAAAATTGACCTGGAATAAGGAAAGCAGCTACAATACGCCTTATGCATGTTTACGTCAAACACCCCAAGCCTCGCTTTCAAGTCACGAAAGTGTGAATATTTTCATAAATCAAATTCCAAAGCGTCCACAAATGAAAGAAATTCCTTCGTGAACACGGTTTGCACGTGCAAAATGCTCATACCTATTTCTTGAATACTCGCTTTGGGGTAAATTGACTAGTTTGACGTAAACATGCATAAGGCCAAAGCATTCTAGTAATTAGATTTCTTTTTGAAATTTGAAACTCTTAACACCGTGATTTGCGAGTAACCATAGTAACAGGAATTTCGTTGACAGTTTTCCACTTTTTTCCATTTTTAGTAGTTTAAATTTATTGTAGGACCTAGTTTTTTCCCTACTGGTGTGTAAATCAATTATTTTTCAAATATCACGTCACTTGAAAAATATGACGTCATTAATGTAATATTTCACTCAAATGGTTTTTCAATAACGTTGACTTGATGCCAATTTGTGCAGTGTTTATGCAACAGAGGACATTGGTAAGCAGCTATTTCAACCTGAAAAGACTTCCAATAAAAAGAATAAACAGTAACGGACAGCTAAAAAAGTAAAGCAAATCATTTAGCTAGAACAAATGCCTTGTATCATGGTGTTCTTACTAACTGCTAAGCTATCGGCATGAATATGTGAGCGGAAATTCGTAGCAGTTAGAAAAACGATGCCCTAATGCATGAAAATATGGAGATTTTTAGTATTATTCCAAGGGGCGGGATTACATTTTCTAATGAAAAGCCTGGGGATGAGCTTTAACAATTTTTCTTGTGTTTCTTGCTTTCAATGAAATTAAACTTACTGTCTTGTAATTTTATTCAGCGTAACGATATTTTCCTGCATCTCATTCATAACTTACGCAATTTTGAGGACATGACAACTGCACTTGATTGTTTTTCAGAATGACTATTGTTACAATCAATTCTGGTGATATTTTGAACAAGAACCTTTCGGGTGATTGAAAGGAACTGCAAGGATGACCGAGTAGCTGAATTCCAGAAAAGATCACAAAAAACTTAAGGATAAACGGCTAGCTTCCACTGTGTGTTGCATGTTTTCAACTCCTACTCCTAGATTCGATTCACAAACAGGATGATAGGCGTCTGTCATAAAGCAAAGACGCAAAACCGGCACAACTTTGCCGACCGGGCAACAACTGTGCCCATTTGGATGAGGGGCACGTGACCATGAAACAACCAATCACAGTGTTCGTTCTGTTGAGTAAAAGTCTAGGTATATAACAACATGTATTGTTCTTTGTTTATTATATAAGTTCAAAAATAACTCGATGCTTTTTAAGTACCAATACAATACAATCTCTTTATTTGCGTTCCTTTCTTTGCGAGAACTAACATTGAATACTACACTATTTAGTTTTCGCAAAACCATATTTTAGCACCTTCATGAAATATAAAGGGTAATATGTGGAAACTGGAAACTAAAACCGTTAGGTTTTCGATCTAATCACAAATCTAATGATATAATGTAGTTAATCTTTTAACCACCAAGGAAAACAGCTCAATACTTTCGATCTAGTTACAAATCTAATGATTTAATGCAGTTAATCTTTTAATTACCAAGAAAAACAGTTCAACATTTTCAGAACAGCCCTTTTTTCGTTATTTATTATTACTTTGTTTGCACTTTCTAGGAACTTCTTAAGTTTAAAAGTCAAATGTTAGGATATAGACTGATCAAAACCAAACCTACGTGCTAAAAGGTAGTTTATTCTGATTCGTGTAATTTTCAGTGTTGATTAATTCTTTTCTTTATGAGCTTTTTATGTTTTTAGCAGCAAAATGACCACAAGTAGTTCCTTGACAAAATAGCTGTTATTGACAACAGTAACAAGAAAAGTTAGTTCCAGATAAAAACCGACGCTTCTGTGCATCTAGCGCAATTGTCAAGACTACATGCATGGTAAATGAAAAGAAGCGGCATGCGAAGGGTTAAGTTGAACAGCAATTTATAAAAAAGTAGCAAGCTATTAATCAGGAAGTGAATCCGACTGTTCACTCCATTTCTTAGCACGCCTCAAAGTCATCGAGAACGCATTAATTATAAGACAATCTAGTTAATGAGATGCTGTCTATATAACATCACAAACCAACATTGAACGTATGAGCTATACTAACAAAATGTTTTGAAAGCCCTCTACCGTCGTATTTCCTTTCTCTTCTTCTTACCTAGTTCAGGTTATAACTGAAGTGGGTCGAAAAGGAAGAAAAATTACTATCGTTTTGTTTGAATTCTTTATATTTTAAAAACATGCACTCAAAATCTTATTGCATCCTCCCCCTACACCCCCCCACCCTTTTCAGTGTCGGTCTGTTTAATTAATTTTTTTGTGTGGTCTGTTAACTTCCAATAGAATGCTCCAAGCTACGAATCGAGGATGCCTGTCAAAACTTTTCTTGAACATTTCGACATGAATCCAAAATGACTCTACTTGTTTGTCCGTAATACTGTTAGACGCTTTTTGGAAATGCTTTGCTCAAAGATTGCAGTGATATGACAAACAACTTTAAGCTGACAGTATGCATTGACAAATATAATATTTATCTTGGCTAAATGTGGAAAATGTTCAACGTTAGTTAGTAGGATCTCGTAAGTTGCGAAAGCAAAAGAGTTTTGCAATAAACATTGCCCTAGGGACAAGAAAAAAGGGGAAGCTCTTCAACGCTTCCATGGTAATGGCCTCTTACGTCACTCCACTTCATGACGTCACCTTGGCCTAACACGCATGTCTTGCTCATTGTTGATATCTCGTGTTTGGAGAGAGCCCTGCTCCATATGTTCACGTTTGTCATTTCACCAATGAAAGTTTGTAGCCAATCAAATTTACCCTTATCGCGATCCTGCTCTTGTCCAAGGACCAAGTAGCCTCCCTCTACTAGCCTTTGGTTTTTCTTGAAATTGTCCCCTTGTTTAACCACTCGTCCGTCCTTGTAAAAAGCCCATGAACCATTGGTGTTGTCCCAGGTCCCACAGATATGGTGCCAAAGTCCGTCATTAACAGCCACATTAACCGGTCGATACTCGCTACAAAAAAAATTAATCATTATCTTCTTCTGTGTGTGAAATATGTACGAGCTATTTATTAGCTGTATCTTTATGGGAAGAGAAGGTAGGATTGATTGATTATTATTCGATAAATGTGGCCGCAAAAACACCTCTTATTATTATTTTTTTGCAGAATGCGTTTGATTTTTCAATGAAATCACATTTAACGACTTTTAAAGTGTTTCCACGCCATAAAATGAATTTTGCGTTAGAAAAAGAAAGCACACGTTGCTTTTCGGCTAATTAAATGGTAATGCATATGTCATTATGTGTGATCCCCTATTTATTCAATATGTAAAAGCGTTTGCTGTCTGATGAAGAGGTTGAATGATTTTTGAAGACAACTGAAGTTAATGTTCGTGATGAGTTTAGTAGTCCTGAATCTAGCTCAGGAATAATATAGATTCGAGAAATTGAAACGGAAGTATAGTCAGAAATTAGGAAGGACGTAAACTATCTTATTTTTTGCATATAATTCCTAAGATTTCTTTAAAACAGATTTGCTGTTGAAGAAGAAAAAATGAGGAGACATACCAGAAAACGAGCAGTCCACATTTTTTTCTTCAGTTTTCGAAGCCGGTAAATCAAGATGGCGAACGTGACTGCACTGCCACTGGGACTCGAGTTGGGCCGTCCGCCATCTTGATTTACCGGCCCTAGAAAAACTAAATAGGAAAAAATATTGACTGCTCGTAGCCTAAAAACAGACAGGAAAATCGAGGGTGTTTGCCAGGATAAATCAATTCCACTTAATTTAGGAATGTTACGTTTGATTGTCGCTATATCATCTACAACATGTTGTGTTCCTGATGTAATTTCACATGACGAATGTTCAAAACAAAGTCCTTAAAATCGCTTAAGTTGGTAGTCGCTAAGGGTATTAACCTTAAGGTCGTTTTAGCGGAATCAACTTAATCCAAGACTTGGACTATTGGCGTCCCTCGCTTCTTCCTCTGTTACTGTTGCGAGTAATGATGTTGTGGCCATGAAACCGTAACAGCGTTGCATGTTGGTTATGTACAGTCAACTGTCTAATGACGCCTTATTACTAATAATTATAGGAATATCGGCTTAATTTTCATTTGAAGGTACAAGCTGAGCTGTCAATGATGAGAGTTGACATTTCAACTGTGCTCCTTCTAATAACTAACTACATAGTTCATCACACAAGTAAGTTATGATTAAGTAATATAGAGCAGGAGGAAACAAGACACAACTCTGGATCGGTAGATCATTTTTTAAAAAAAGATAACACACTCACAAGGAAAGCCTAAAAATATGATCAAATCTTAAAGGCATTTACCATTGCCAAATTGAAACTGTCCCTAGACAAACAATTCCTGGTTCCCTCAAACTGCGCTTGTTCCCAGGGTAGTCTGCTCATCTTAGACCACTATTACGTTTGGGTGTTTCAACGTGTGCTAATAACGTACCTATTCACAAGTTTGTTGCCTACAATCAATACCTCTCTTCAATTAACAATTGATTATGCAGTTATCAATTATGTGTGCGATAGTTTCAGTTCCTGATTTACGGGAATAGCTTATAGCATCGAGCTCAAAAAAGAATTACTTTATAGGCCTTATTCATGAATCGCGGTGAATTTTGAAATATTTTATGTGCATCCAAATTAGCAAATAGATAGCTTCGTTTTTTAGTTAAAATTAAAAAGAACGTACTGCCCGAAGCAGCTAGGCAGGCTAATTTGAATGCACAAAAAGAGTTTTAAAATCACCGCGGATTTATTGCTGCAACAACCACACAGAAAGGAAAAATCAACAATTCGAATAAAAACATTTTAGCATATAAAATAAAAAGTGCATGTAAAATGGTCAAAAAGCTCGATAATTAGAACTAAAACAAAAGCCAGTGGTTCACTCTTTTCCCATTAAAACTCCTTTTCAAATCAAAAGGGCTCTGTCACTTATCGACCGATCGTTACCAGGGCCCTTATTTTTCGCAATCGGCACTGACGTTAATTTCTTTGTCGGTCGTGGCAGGCTAAATAGCAAACGCTGATTCTAAAATAGTGGCAGGCTAAATAGCAAACGCTGATTCTAAAATAGTATTCTCGAATCGCATTTCATGCTTTGGCTAAAAGCTTCCGTTGATTTCATCTCGGTTTTATTACAAACAACAAGTTTTAGAGTAAAGATAATTAATTGAAAATGAGAGGTATCTTACTCTATTGACTCAGGACTTACCCCTTCAGGAAGAATTGAAGATCTTTGTAGTTGTATATCTGAATTTCATCGTCATTACCTCCTCTTCCCGTCGAGCTGTAACTGAAAGGTGTTCCAGCATTGTATTGTTCGGTTGTCTTCATCCATAAACACACAGTCACAGCCGACAGCGGTGTTGTGAACAGATTAGGAAGCAAAACGTAATCGGTGATATCAAGCTTGGAGAACTGAAGTCGAAAAAGGTCTGAAACGAGACGATAGCACTGGTTGATGATTTTTTAGTATCGGTGGATTAAGTAACAAAACTAACAGCTCTAGCGGTTACAAAGTTAGTTACATCAACGATGATCATTCACGTAGTTCTATAAAGAACAGCAAAAGCCGACTATATTGAACATAGATCTATACACTTTGACATCAAAGTCCCTATCAAGCTTAATTTTTACTTTTTGGATTAAACCTGTTGTCATTTGTGAACTCAGAATTCGAACAACCAAAGAAAACTTCCTCGTCTAAGTATGCTTTTTAATGGAAAAAAAAAAGATCAGGTCTGGTAACCTGTGACGTAGCAGCAGTGAGTTATGTGTTTTTGTTTAAAAAAATTCATTTCTGTTCAAAAATGCCATAAAATTTTGATTTCAAACAATTTCAAAGGAATAAATCATTGATTAAAGTAATAACAATGTGACTATTGTGCATAGCCAGAAATGAATTTTTTGATCAAAAAGATTGTCTCTGCTTCATGCCTAGTGCTACGTCACATGCCTCCTGCTACGTCATCATTGCAAATTTCAAGTCTAAATAATGTAACAGGAACCGCGAGAATAGGTTTTATTTCCGGAAATTACCATTGTTTTCATCTGGAGCTTAAGAAAATAAACTTTATAGGAACTTTGAGAGTAAGTTAAGCATCGAAACCACTTTAACAATACCAACTTCCAACATTGACATGACGCCGTGAGTGATAACAATAGCCATGTTGGTGCTTTTGAACAAAATAATTTAATATATTTTTTTGTTTAGGACACCAACGTTGCAGCTTCGTCCTTAATTATCTTTGGTGTCTCTAGGCAGCGCTTGGGAACCAAGAACAGACTGACTAACTGCAAGTACGTAACTGCAGTGACTCAGGGGCGGATGTATACAGGATTTGGAGGGATTTGTTTTTGTTTTTATTTACAAAATTCGCCTCAGGGGCAGGGATTAACCAACAGGGCACAGCTCCAATAACGGGTTCCCGTAACCATAACAGTAATCCGCGGACTCAAAAGTTGTTGATTGTTTGTAGATTTGCAAACGCTTTGCTTTTGCCTGTTTCATAGACGTGACATACTTTTGATAAATCGTGTCCTATTGTTCTATTATTTTTTTCAGTAGTGTAAAAAAGGGGGGTAGAAATCAACCCACTCACCCCCCCCCCCCCACCTTCTGTATCCGCCCCTGAGTGCATAACCAATGGTCGCTAGCATTTTTTCTTCTATATCTTCTGTACATACTTTTTTAGAACTATACTATAAGTCGATAGCTCTTTACCTGTTATAGTCATTTCAAGTCTCCCCTCTTCTCCTCGTCCCACAACATTAAAGGGAACACACCTATACAACCCACTGTCGGAAGCCTTTGCATTATGAATGAGGTATGGACTGGCATTTCCCTTGTACAAAAGCTTTTCGCGGTGATAAAACTCAAAATGGTCAGCAGGAGGTCTTGCGTTGGTAGAACAGTGCAACCACACTGATTTTCCAAGGAGTGCCCAACCGTCAGTGGGACTTGAGTTGAGGACGGTTGAGTGTGGTCTAACTGAAAAGCAAATTTTAGGGTTTTTTCTAAAGGTCAAGTTAACTATAGTTATAAAAACCAATTTGCACTCATTAAACGGGGAAGTGGGAAAGGCAATTAGTCAGTCAGTCAGTCAGTCAGTAAGTAAGTAAGTAAGTAAGTAAGTAAGTAAGTAAGTAAATAAGTAAGTAATAAGTAAGTAATTAAGTACGTAGGTAAGTAAGTGAGTAAGTAAGTAAGTAAGTAAGTAAGTAGGTAAGTAAGTAAGTAAGTAGGTAAGTAAATATGTAATTAAGTAAGTAAGCAAGCAAGCCAGTAAGCAAGTAAGTAAGTAAGTGAATAAGTAAGTAAATAAGTAAGTAAGTAAGTAAGTAAGTAAGTAAGTGAATGGGTGAGTGAGTAGGTAAGTAAGTAAGTAAACATAACATAAAAATGAAAATGAATAGCAAGCAAGTAATTGAGTCGGTTTACAACTAGTAGGTAAGTTAATAAATAGCTAGTTGATTTATAAAACTCTTGACCTTTACAGTTTACAAGTGTAGTTAAATAAGTAATTTGATAAGCCAGCGAGTAAGTAAATAAGTAGAAAAGTAGGCAAGTCATTAAGTCAGTATAAATAAATAAGTTAGTCAGATTTTAATCTGACTAACTTACTTATTTATACTGACTTAATTAGTAAGTACTTGATTACTTGATTTGAGAAGGGGTTAATTAATCATTTAAAAATGATTAATTAACCCCTTCTCTGTAACAGTCAGTTTACAAGTATGATTAATTAAGTGGATAAATTAACAAACCCGTAGTAAATAGGTAATTATAATGAAGTAAGTCGTTAAGTCAAAAAATGCCACTTGTCTTGATTAGCCCTTGTTGTTGAATACATGTGGCCTGCACTCATCGAACTGTACGTTTCTTATTTTTATATGTAATTATATATAACATTTCCTGTGATTAATCGGTGTAAATAAAGCTGTTGTTGTTATAATTATTTTAAATAAAGCTGTTGTTGTTATAATTATTTTAAAAAATTAGTAAGTACTTGATTACTTGATAAATTTTTAATTAACTAATCTGATTTTTAAGTGAGTAAGTAATATTCGTGTTAGCGAGGATAGCTCGGTAGAGTGCAACTTTGTGGCTCTCTTACTAAAATGTAAAAACTACAACACCAGGTTGAAACCATGCCTCGTGATTGGCAACCAAGTACTTACCAACTCTAAGTACACATGCAGCATATTACGATAGTATTTCTGTAGTTTGTAGTTTTTAGTTGTATATCATCCCAACAGACTGAGACATTTTCTATTGAAACTCACAGTTTAGCTTACCCTTAATTTCGTAGTATGTCCAGTCTGAAGTGACTCTTTTGTAGAATAATGGGGTTGTCTCTCGCGTTGCATTGCTGAGTTGACAATTTTTTTCCGATATATCGTTTTTGAAGTTTATGGAGTAGCAATTTGGTTTTTTCAGGCACAATGCCTGGCAGTGTTCTTCTGAAAGGAAGTCATGAGTTTCAACACCCTTATTTTCAAGAATTGCACCTTAAAACGGAAAAAGGTGGATTAATACTGTGTTCATTATAAGATAATTAACATCTGGTTATCAGATGTTTAAACGATACGATACTTACCACGTGACCACCAAAAATACCCTACGGGGGGACACTTAGTGTAGCTTTGTAGCAATTGTGGATCCGAAAGGCTCCCAAATAATAGAAGAACCAACTGAGAAAGCATGCCTGACCTTTAGAGCAACAGAAAAGTACGTTAGAATGAATAACAGCGTTGATGTAATAACATTTGTAAAATATTAAATAGAAACAACAGCTAAAATAATTGTCACAGAAAATTGTTACAAATGAGGATGAGACATATTTTAAAAAATTATAAAGTAGCAAGGCTTTGATAGGTTTGCAATTCATTTTTTAAGTTGAGGTCCCGCGTAAATACTAATTCTTTTTGGTTTGAAAACAGACAAAAAATGCATTTTTATGGGAGCTTAATTTGATGATGTCTTTTTGATTAAGCTTTACTAACTACTGAACACTGTAGTTTAATCAATTTCTATATACGGTTTTGTAAATTTACGTCATATATTTATTGTAAAGTACATGCGAGCAATCCCAATGGCGCATGCACAGTAGAACTAATAAACTTTACCTTGTTTTTATTTGTCGTTACTATTTTTAATCTTGCATGTAGTTAAATGTTTAAAAGAAATCTGTTAAAAAACGTAGACATATTTTAGGCGATCATTCGAAAAAAGAGAGCATTTTTGAAAATGGAACCTAATTCGCGTTAGGAGGAAAAAGAGTTTAATAAACTAGAAAACTTGCACGAAAACAGAAACGAGCAATTTAAGAAAGGAAAATTTTCTCGTTAAAACGAGCTTAAGCACAAAGTTTTCGACTTTTCAAGCTTATTTTTAGTTTCAATTGCAATAATGTATTTGGGTAATAGATTACCGTAAAATTGTCTTTTGGGAATATCGCCAAGGATTTTAAGTAGTTTTTGCTTATCGAGGCATTTGTTCATCAATTTACTTTTCGAGATACTTATTTTGTAATAATATAAACTAAAAGCAGAACCAAACGGAACCAATTGTAGCTTCGCGCTGCAGCAAACAAATAGAACTAGTAATCGAAAGATGATGCAGTAAACCTTCCAATGGGAAAATCTAACCGGCACTCAGGAACCAGCGCCTGGTTAGCCCAGTTGGTAAGGCGCCAGTCTGTCGTGCGGGAGGCCTGGGCTCGATTCCCGATGCTGGAATTCACTTAGGGTCTTAAAATATTTGAGGAAAAGAGGCTGCTTTTGCTCTAACATCTACAAACATTCAGACCTTCGCGTCCTCTTGGATAAGTTCGTTAAACCGTAGGCCCTCGGAGTCCAATAATTGAGTTGTAAAACCTGTTGGTTTTCTGACTACCCAGGTAGTTAAGCTAAGTAAATAAACATGAACAAATATAATGGTGACGGTGTTTTTCGTGTTTTCATTTTAATTTCATTCTTTGTCCGGTTTTACTTAATTAGGCTCTTGTTCGGCTTCGGTAAAGAACGTAGATTTTCGGAGAGGTAATGTTTGCTATGCATGCTATATAGACAGTACTTAATTATGATTGACAAAGCCATTGAAGAATAACTGAAGAATTGGTAGGATTCTAAACATTCTTTAATCAGCTATCACGCTATCGTCCGTTTGAAACCTTGAACTCAGTTCAGCAAGGTAGTCGCTTCTCATTTGTGGCCGCGCGCACGAAGCTGATGTATGGTCATTTCGTTATAAACACATTTTTTAGAGCGAATAAATTTAGCTTATGCATGCTGTAGCTATAGACTGTGATGGACAGTGCCGCCACAGTATAACTTTAAGACTCTGGTGAACTGAAAGATTTGTAGATTTTACTAACGAATAGAAATATTCCAAACTAAACATTCTAACTAGCTATGGTGCTATCATCGATTTGAAACCGCGAATTCAGTACAGCAATTAAGGTTTTACATCTTCTCATTTGAAACAATGCCGAGTCATAATTTCAACAATTTGCGCCGATATTTATCAAAAGCCTAAATACTCTCTAAAACTTAACCTGCTACCGTCTTTGTAGTGTTACAAACCTTTTGTACCACATATTATCCAACGAGAAGGTTCGTTTCTTTCAGTCTGCTTAAGAACGATCGACGCTTGAATGAGTAAGCAAGGGGCCTACTCTGCTTGCATCGGTAAATGAGAGGCAAATATTTGACTTTGGTCGAAATACTGCATTAGAGACAAGCATTTCTCACCAAGGCACGCCAATAGCCCAATAATGACATCCGTTGATGACATCACGTACGAATTCAAATTCGGACAAAGGGACTTGGTGTATTAAAGTAGCGAATAACTTTTTCATATCGAAATCCGTCTAACATTAAATTGAGGAGCTTCCAGCTGGAAGACACCAAGCTTTTAAAAACTTTCCAAAAAGTTTGTCGTCTGAGGCAGGATGGGTCATATTGTAAAGCAAGTCTGTAATTGGAATACTCACACAACACTATTGGCTTTTTCACAGCGGTTTTGAGAAACTTGCACGTGTTACATACATACAAACATATTCATAATTTTACATAAAAAAACATAAATACAGATTTACAAACGTGGTTTATACAATCAGATGTACGCTTCATGTAGAGCAACGCTGCAACAACTGGTGTAGCTTACTCTCAGGTAGATTCCACCACTTAGAAAAAATATTGAATGACAGCTTCTGAATTGACAAAATCTACATTAAGAATACTTAAGTAGAAACAATTTTTTGCCTTTTTTCCCTATAAAAAAACTATAGTGTTAAATAATGGTCCCAGCCATGTCATACCTAATCCCTTTTTTAGAATAAACACGCTACAGTCGACCAAAATAAACTTGAGTCAAGGACGACTGATTTTACTAAGACGTTTTTACAAACAACTTATGCCGGTTCTTCTATTCTCCTTTCTAGGGAATATATAACTTGCTTCAAGGTTTTGATTAGCAAATATGATTAAATTAAAAACCAACAGCGTTTGTTTAATCCTTGTTGTATTTAGCACGTTTTATACATCAGCCTTAACAATTTCCCTTTTTTCTTTAAGTGTTCATCCCTGCAGAGGCATCCATCGGGTTCCATCCAACCTGATTACTTAACTCATTCTAAGAGATAATCTTTTTATGAAAACTTACTCCACAACTCTTTACGAATTGATTAGTGGATAGTTTCCACGAAAGGTTCAGCTGTTATTTGGAAAACAGTATTGAAACGGAGTTCGTGTTATCGTTGTTCGTATCGTTGTTAGATCTATATCGTTTTCAGCTAGATCAAAAACGAAATAAACTAAACGAAAACGAAACGTTTTCGGAGAGCAGCTCTTTCTTCATGATATTATTGCTATTTTCTCCTATCAAATTGGGTAAGATTGTTTTAAAAAGTTATATTTCAAACGAACTAAGATCCTAAAACGTTGATAAAATTTGTTTTTTTAAGCAAGCTGACCTTTTAAGATTTTAACTTACGTTCTTAGCTAGTCAGAAATGATTGTTTACCAGCTGAGCTTTTTTGGGCAGTCCTTTTGAGAGTTTTGAAGATAAAGATTAGCTCCATTGACAGTACTCAAGGAGAGAGAACAAGAGAACAATGCTGGTGATTTTTATTGGTACTATTACGTGTCAAATATGTAAAAAACAACTCCTAGCTTTCGGTTTAAGGACGCACAATATATATACAAGATAACCTTCAATAAAATATCAGCACGAACCGCCAGTATTACTAGTTTCTGTCAAGCAAGTTGGCTAATTCAAAAACAATATTTTTTTCATCTTATATTTCTCTGGTGCGAAACTTCTGCTCCAAATACAGCTCAGAACCAAAAAATATTAGTTTATTTTCTAACATAGGTTTTATATAACGCGCTCCCTGGTTGACCAAAAAACAATTTTATCAGAGTGTAAAACATAAGAAACAAGGCTCTATATTGTTTATCGGCAAATTTAACCTCGTCAACAGTTTGGCTAGAGATGGCAAAAAAACATTTTCTAGTAAAAAAATTGCGGTTCAGTTCAGGATCTCTGCGAAGTAAAAGAAAATTTTAAAAAAGTTGTTCATAAACAAGAAAAACGAAAGCAGTGAGGAAGCCACGTTTTATAGAGCTATCGTTTGTAGATCTGTTTTTCTTTAATTTGTTTCTACTTTCGGCGTGTAGAGCTAGTGTATTAAATAGAAAATGCGCGGATCGCATTTTCTACATTTCCCAGCCTAATGGGTGGATCAGACTTCTTTATTTGTTTTAAGTAAAGTCAATTTGACGCCAGTTGATATCAGTTCTTTAATCAAACAATAAGCATAAACACCTGTTTATTAGACTTCAAAACTCATAACTTGTATATAGACAAGAAACTAACAGTTTAACAGTTATAAGATACAAAACAAAACCTGCACTTGATATATTTAATTTGTTGTTCATTTCACAACATAGAAACTTTGTCCCTCTAACTCTCTTAGCTAAGACAACACTGTTGTGTTTTTCACCTCCTATGCAGACAGACTACAATGTAATCTTGTAACACTTTGTTTTATTATTTCTAAATAGAATTAGAAGAGTAAAAAGCGCCATTAACTGTTTTGTTCAGTTGCGTCATAACTATTACAGTAATTCATGTTCCAAAAATGAATTTCATCTTTAACTTGCATATTCACTGAGTATTTCAGTCAGTTCCATAATAATAACAAACACTAAACTTGAGTGGAAGCTATTTAGTCTTTCTATGTTGTGAAACTCAACTTTAGTACTTGTAAGGTTGAAAACATCTTCTACCATAATATTCTCAAATTTGTCTATAAATGGCAATTAAACCAGTACCAAAGCAATTTGATAGCTACTTCAAATATGTTATAGTGAATACCATAACTACAATACCGGATAGTCTCTTCTCGTCAAAATCTATATAAAACATCTTGTATACGTAGGACAAATGTCGGTAACCAAACCATCTCTTTCACTGCATCGAAAGTCTGGGGCAAAGTCCCCATGGCTATAAAATCACCGTCAAGAGCTCAATCTCTTTTTCCAAAGAAACAAAGAATTACTTGTCGCTTCATCAGCTCAAATTGTGTTCTTAAAATTTAACAATCCTTAATCCAAAATATTCTTAGTTGTTAATAATAGTTTTTTCCCTTCCTTCCTTCCTTTCATTCTCTTTATTCGCTCGAACATAGAGTTGAAATTTTACTACTAAAGGTTAACTCGATCACTCCCAAGTTTACTTATTTCGAAAATTACTATTATTTAAAAAAATAAGCTTGATAGGGACTTGAAATTGCAAGCATACAGAACCGCGAAAACCCTATGATAACGTCATGGCATTTAACCGCTTCAAATCATTACACCACCGTTATCTTTTCAAAAATTGAAAAAAGGGACACAAGAAGTGCTCCTTTCTAATTAACTTTCTTTCTTCTTCTCGATGGATCACCAACAGTTGTTAATTAATTATCCCACTTACTGAACTAATACACTTGGCTACTTTGAAGATAATTAGGATTCCTCCAGACAAAGTTTAAAGTTGATCCGATTATTGGAGCTATTTAACATGCACCTTATAGAATAAATGGCAGACAAAAGACACACGAACATTTTGGTAAAGATAATCGATAGCCTAACATGAGATGGATTTAAAGTCATCTTTGTTGTCTCAGGCACTTTAGCTCTGTAACGTTGTTATTAACTTATTACGTGCCAGTCGAATCACGTGACGGTAAGTTAAGACTGTGTGCGACAACTGAAGCTAAAAAGGACACACGAAACTTGGAGTTGTCGGTGAATCAGTATGCTTTATACACTAGAGTAATATAAAGTTAAGTGCACTTGTGTTTGTATGAGAGAACGTTAACCCCCCCCCTCCCCGAGAAATAGTTTGTCATAGGTACAGGAAAGATTTGCTTAAACGTCAATCTTCATACAAGCAGAATTAGGTCATTAAATCAGTTAATTAGCAATAGCTAATATGGAATTGATACGGCTTAATATAAGGTTGTAGCTTTTGTAAAGTTATTTTATGTCGTGTCGGCTAGGGACACGTGACAAGAGCACGTCCTTTAACTTCTCCATGGTAACGGCCCCTAAAATCACTCCACTTCATGATGTCACCCTGGCCTAGCATGCATGACTTGCTCATTGTCGATATCTCGTGTTTGGAGAGAGCCCTGCTCCGCATGTTCACGTTTGTCATTTCACTAACAAAAGATTGCTCTTGGTCAAACTGCATAATGCCATCAATCTCTTGCCCCAGGACCACGCTTCCTTCAGCTAACACCGTTTTATGTTTCTCAAAACCAGCCCCTTGCTTCACGGATCGTCCATTGTTGTAGAATGCCAAGGAACCATTGGTGTTGTCCCAGGTCCCATAAATATGGTGCCACTGACCGTCATTGACAGGTAAATCAATGGGTTCGTAGTTCCTGTAAGTCAGATGAAAATGGTATCGGTCTTAGATGAGTATGCAAACGCATTTTCTGAAATTTGGAGAAGATAACAGGTTTTTAGTGTGAACTGTCTAGCGCTTAATTTTTCAAAAATCAACAGAGGTCCACTTTTTTCAATGCATGTACTCAGCTGATTCTATACATCGATGCTGTATCTGAAAAAGCTATAATATCCGATCTGCAATGCAAACTTCGTACTTTCAGTCCGTGGGCAGGGTATTCTATAAAGTTTATCTAATTCAGAGTACAGCAATTACTTTAGGTTTTGGAAACTGTACGTAGCTAAAGCTGCAAACTCGGTTTGAAAAACATTACAATTGTTTGTGTGCACAAAATGAAAAGTACACGGGTTGTTGTTTATAAAAACGTCTATGTGTCTCTGTTCCCTAACTGTACTCGAACTGGTCATTCTAATATCAGAGCTTTTACTGTTAAGTTTCTGCACCATTTACCGCACTTATATTTTCTACTACTGATAAAATTACGGTTTCTGTTGTTGTTATTGTTATCGTTATGTTCCGTTAGCGATAGTGTCATTGTTGTTTTCTTAGTTCTTGACGTAGTCATCATGTCACTGTCTGTGTTGGTGTCCGTGTTACTGTCTGTGTCATTGTCATTATCATTGTCATTGTCATTGTCATTGTCATTGTCATTGTCATTGTCATTGTCATTGTCATTGTCATTGTCATT
>JAOBAT010078496.1:0-19982 GCA_026413305.1 Hydrozoanthus tunicans | reverse complement strand
GGGGAGTGTTGGTTTTTAGGCAGAAACAAGGGCAAGTCTTTGATTACTAAGATTTGTAAATGCATTCAAAACCTTTTTCATATTTTTGATCCGAGATGAACTGCTATAGCATTTTCAGTTAGTAAAACTATTGCCTGTTTTTATTTTATTATAAAAAAGAAACAGGGCTCATTGCCTCATCGTCTCACTGTCTAAGTAAAACAAGTGGTAAAATCGAAACTTAGTATTTGTTTCAGGATCCAGTGTACAAAATCCGATCGGCGCTATCCCAGGGTTAGACTTTTAACCTATACGTTCTTGTTTCGAACCTTACTTAGATTTGATTTGAGCTGTAATTTTGGAATTGACGATTTTTTCCCTCAGAAAACCTTAACAGTATTTCATAAGATCGAGAACCGTAAATCTATCCTCAGAGAAGAAACTTTCTGCTTGAATTCTGGCCTCACCCAGAGTAAAGTTAACCGGCTTTTGAACAACCCAGCCCAGATGTGCCCCAGATAACAAACTTAGGACGTCAGTAATTCAAATTTTTCTCAAAAAAATTACCACAATTTTACACCATGAAGATTCTAAAACATCATCTTTTTAATTGGCTTTATCAAATTCATTTTTACGGTAATTGTTATCGTCTTTATTCTAGACTGACTTACGGCATTCCCTTAAATTTGATTGGCTTGTTCAACTTACTATATATCCGTAAAATATTTGCACGCAAAGTTATTAACCAGACCTTACATCCGATCAAGATCAACTTACTACACCTGTACTAGACATTAAAGAACCGATCATAGACTGAATTCCCGGCTGTGCTGACTTTTTTTAATTGGTTTATTAATCATCTTATTTCTTTTCCACACATATCAAACACACTGATTAAAAAATAGCTAGTCAGCAACACTGAGATAAACTGTTTAGTTACCTACACCAACAGTTCATAGCGTCCAGTCCGGCAAATATATACGTTTTGTTGTGGCCCGGCAACGGAATTAAGCCTAAGCCCACAAACCCTTGCCGGATGACAACGTACAAAATAAGCCGTGTAAGTTCTTTATGTACTTCTTAAGCCCACCGCACACTTGTGCGATAGCATGCAATTTTCGTCGCATGCAATCAAAATTGCAGCACAGCGCTTCTGTGTGCGGGGTCCTGCGATGCAATTTCTATCGCATGCAATATTGACCGCATGGATCAAACATGTTTGATTTCCTTAAGCCCACCGCAAACTTGTGCGATGGCATGCAATTTTTGTCGCATGCAATCGAAATTGTTGTCGCACATTCACCGCACACGTTTGCGAGAAGATGCAATAACCTCCGACAAGGTGCACTCGCTTTTAAGGAAATCAAACATGTTTGATCCATGCGATCAATATTGCATGCGGTAAAGAGTTCTTGTCTTGCTTGCTTTGAGAATTTTTAAAAATGAATGTTCACCTGGTGCTAAACATATCTTGTACTTTCAAAAGTTGTAATTTTTTTACTACATAATGAGTTGGAAACTAGGATTTTTGTATCATTCAATATCTTGTTTTGGCAGCTTAAAGTAATCGAATTATAATTAATAGAGACCAATTAAATCGGTCGTATCATTCAGTATCATATTTTAACAGCTTAAAGTAATCGAATTATAATAATAATTAATAGAGACCAAATTGGATTCCGCTCAGCCATGTTCCTGGCTTTTTTGTAAGAGTTAATAAATTGTACCTGATGAAGAATGGTATGGCCAGTCGAAATATTGTACAAAAATATTTCACAAACGTCGTATTGGCCATGTTTTTTAACTATTATAATATTTCAGCCAATTTGTAAGAACAACTTTATAAGAAAAAAGCGGCTCAGATTGGCCAAAGTTTAAGAAAAAACTGAGGCTCGGGCCGGATAGCTAGCTTTTTTGAAAATTTAGCTATCGAGCTAAGTTTAAAATCTTTACTGAGTTTCCATCTTTAACTGCTTTGAAAGAATGAACAAAAAGTATTCGCAGTTCTTTATCATTGCCTTTAATTATGCGCTTTACACGTATACACTTTCCCTAAAGTAAGTTCCTTATAATGTACGTGCATTGCAATATATACCTTGGACTTTCATTCATTTCAAATCACACATAGAAATACGAACAGTTCAAGAACAAATTGAAGCTCAAATCGCTGAAAAATTAAGAACAATGAGCCCCGGCCAAATTTTTTGGTTCTTAAGTATAAAAAAAGCTTGTAACACCATTAGTAGCTAATCCAGTTTATCAGCAATACCTATAGAACTTCTCTAATGCGCACTTCAAAATAAATACAATTCTAAACGTTTGTTTCGCTTTTCAGATATGGACAGAAAACATTTTAATACCGGGACTGAGTTTGTCAAAAACAAAGAATCCGTAGGTTATTTCATCAGGTTTTCATGTTTTTTTAATTTCCTGGATCCAGTTGGCTAATAGTGAACATTAGCTGTAAATTAGATGTGACAGGAGTTCGCCTATTTTCAAACCATTTACTTTTGTCCCGCGAAACTCAAGTACCGTCACATGTCACTCGCACTGCCGACAACTTTTTTTTGGCTTTAAGGCAAATTTCGTCATATATGCCGTCTGGTTTGCTTGTAGTTCTGAAAAATTTCCTATCAAGTATGAGAATTTTGTGGAATTTCTTACATCTTGACAAAATTAGTCAAATTGGTCAAATCAATGTGAAAAAAAATTGATTGATTAACATGTATGTGTGTGGTTATAGAGGTTTTTCGATGCTTTACACGCAAAAACCGCAAACGAAACCAAAGTAACATTATAGTTCCGCGGAGTAAGAACGCAAAACTTTTTTTGTAAGAAATCAGATATTTTCTAGGTAATTTAGTGCGGCGGCGGTGTACGGTCGTGCTTCAAAATGAGTATTGCTCAAAATTTGCTAAAGAAGTAGTAACAGGATTTAATCAAGAAATGAAAAATAATAATCCAGCATAAACGTCAGTAAATTAATAAATTCTTTGTCTAAATACTCACGAATACTGTATTCTACCATTACAAGTCCAATTATTCATTTGCAAAGCTTAGAGTTAGATAGTTCAATCAGCCGAAAACAGAGAAAATGAATTATGACAGTTGCGAAACTCTGCTCATTACAGGAATGCAAAAATCAAACAAATATTTCTTTACACATAATAGCAATAACTAGCTATAACTGAGGAATGAAATGAGGACTGTGCAATCAAGAGAATGGTTTCGTGCAATATTATCTCCGACATTGTTTTCTGAATAATGAACGGAAAGAGAAACAGGCAATCCTTTTTCTTTCTATTCGATTTGGTTCAGGCTATTTCACAAGAAAATACACCGCTGTTGAAGCGCTTCTGTCTTTTCAATCTTCAAAATTAACATCTCAATTTAACCTTCGGAAGTTGGATTCTCACGGGCTCGTTTCCCAAGTTTAACAAAGGAAGTAATTATTGCCTTTTCTATCTATCAAGTTGTTGTAAGAACATCGACTTGCTTTTGAGTTGATCCTATGCCAAGGCTGTATCGTTTGTCTGCAGAAGTGCGTGATTTACCAGAAAATAGAAGGCAAACAAACTCCGGTAAAAAATTATTAGGATGGCAGACAAAAACCAGCCGAAAAATAACAGCACTCCTAGAAAAGTTACGAGTTTCTTTCGAGACAGGAATCACTCAAGCCCGCGCCACTCACCTGACGGAAAGATTTCTCCGACTCGCACTCACTTTCTGAATCTTTTGGGAAAATTTCGCCGAAGAAGCTCTGATGATACAGAACCATTTTTTGCCGATGAGGAAATTGCAGATGAAAATGAAAGCTTTACGGAACATACTGCGAAAGAAAAAGTGGCTGCTACGGAAATAACTTCGCCGAAATCTGAACACCAAGGGATTTAAATGAATAATCCAGTTAAAGAAAAGAATGAAGTTAGCCGAACGTGCAAGCAAGTATGGCTGACGTGAAAAACAAGAAAAGGACTAAAACAAACTATATACAAGAAAAGGACTAAACAAACTATATTCTGGGCTTTTAAGTAGATTTGAGGTTTGGAACAATTATAGAGAGTATTTACACTTATATTTCATAAACTCAGTGACACTTACCGTACAACAAGCGTATGGGCGAAACGCCTATGACTTCAAAGTTAGCATGAAGGTTCTTGTAAAAAGGATTCTTCATCAAGTTGTATCAAAATTGCCGGAGGCAGAAAATTGATTTTACGGTCCTAATAAACTTGTGAAACCCGTTCCGTTCCATCTTCATTCAGTCTTTATGCAACTCGACAGTTATTTGGGATAGAATTTCCAGAATTTCCATTCCAGTCACCCATACTTAATTAATTATGGACAATAATGGCCATCAAGCTTCACATTTTCATGCAGTTTATGGTCATCAAACTGCATATTTTCATTTCGGAAATTAAGATATAATCCTTACGACGACCCTAACCATTACTCCTAACCCTAACAGCGTTTTCGTGAATTTTTGGTTGCTCGTAAAGCGAGGTTTACCTCCAGTATTTTAATTGGTCTGAAGATCAATAGCTTCGTATGCATAATTAAGTGTAGGTACGTGAGTAACAAATTTTAATATCTTTCAATGAAATTTGGTGTTGTTGATGGAAACACCGCTTCTAGCCAGCAAGTTTTTAGGAAGTTAAATGAGAATTTTAAGTCGTACCGTCGTAACATAAAATTGGCAGCCGGGTTGAAATATTCAAACTAGCGTGATTCTATTTGTGTCGCTGAAACCAGGAAACATAATAACAGTTCTCGAATATGGTTCTGCCGCGATTCTATAATACCCTGCCACCTTGTTCTTGATTGTAATACGCATTTATTTTTATAGAACGAGGAATACGCAGTAATAAATTACTGTAATGGCAGGGTATTCTTGAATCTAGAGATTCTGCCATACTGTCGTTTTTGGTCGGGGCTAGATGTTAGGGAATTTGGAACCCGGAATCCACTTTTTGATAGCTCCTGCTAAACATTTCAAAATAAGACAATTATAAGAACCAATTTTAAAAAAATCAAAAAGCGAATTCCTCAAAAACGCAAAGATAAATGGCGGCAGAAGTACATGACCACGTTATTCCGAAGAGTTGAAAAAACACTGCAAAAACAATGGTCTTGGAAAACTAAAATGAACTTTGACCATATTTCCAAAAAACGCCCCCCCCCTCTCTTTCCAATACACGCTGTCAGTGAGGTTTTGTGTTCGCTCTCTCCAAACCCTGCCCTACTGGGACTCGAAACCATAACACAATTTGGTGTTCAAACTGAGTCAAGGTCTTATGGTGTAGTGTCAACACAATCCAATCGACAGTTTCAATAAAAAGCTACTGTAAAAGGGGAGGATCACCATCCATCAACTCCCAACTCGAATCAAACCCGTAGTTGCAGATAACTATTTTGACACAAAAATTAATGATATGCTGTTGAGATTTGGCTCTAAGACTAAGGGTCATTACCCATAGATTTCCAGCAAGTACCGCGTGGAGGTATGCCCACATACTTGCCATGGGGATTTGTAAACTATCTCTCAACTTGGAATTTGAGGGCCGAAATCCTTGTCACCACTCATTTCTTGTGGCTTGCGAGGAGCTACTCCGTCAAAAAGCAACCACTTTACCTTATTTTAAGAACTAGGAGACACAGAAAGTGCAACAAAACGCTTAAACACAAGTGTAAATGACACACGTTTAAGATATAAAAGGGTGGGTCACCATGTACTTGTTGAAAAATCTCCAAACTTGAAACAATGTTTTTGACAAACTATGACTCTAAAGTAATATGTTGCTGAAATTTGGCTCAAGGGTCTTTACCGGTAGAATTCCAGCAAGTACCGCAACAATCTTGCCATGGCGATTTGTAAATTATCTCCCAACTTAGAATTTGAGAGCCTAAATCCTCGTCACCACTCAACTCATGCAAATCGGTCCTCCAACCATGCCCTGGGTCATCCTGATAAACACGACTTGAATATTCGAGCTGATTTCTTGTGGCTTGCGACGAGCTACTTCGGCTATTCTCATCATTAAAAGCAAAGCAGGTCCTTTACTGTGAAGCAGTCCTAGAGGGTTCAATACTTTGGGTACCCAGGTAACCCGCATCTAACCGTACCATTATTTATTTAATTAACGTCCAGTTATCTACTACTTATTTTTAGGGCGATTCAAAGAACCAGATGTTCAGTATAATAATCAAATAAATCATTGAATAAAGCATACAGACAAAAGCGAAAACATAGCGCGGACCACACCTTAAATCATACACAAAGTCAAACAAAGAAGTGAGATAATATGTGCTTGAATTTTGCACTTCTTAAACCGCAGAAACGCACTAACACGGAAACTAAACGGATAGTTTCAGACTGATCACGATCTTGGTGGAAACCTTTTCTTAACACTCGCGTTTTAACTTTGCAACATGATTTGCAATGCGTGAGTTCAGCAACAGTTCCATTAGCAGAAAGGCCAAACTCACTTGATCTTTCTTTCTGTTCCATTGACCCATTTCTGGTCATGCCCCGATTTCTGAATTTATAACCAGATTTTGTTTTCAATATTATATCACGGCATTTCCCGGATTCCCATGTCCAGTTCATATTTCAAATCTTATATATCACTCCCTTTTTCACCAAAATTGCCGAATCTCGACTTCAAATTAAGCCAAACCCCGGATCTAAACTTCCACTGTACCACCATTGTACCTTACCTTGGCTTCCACACGTAGCCCAATAAAAATTACCTGTTGAAAGGTAATATTTCATCATATTTTATAGTTGAGGAAGAGCGAAAATTTTACGCTCAAACAACCTTTTATAATTTTTTTAATCAGTTTCAAACCATATTTTTAAACCTCTTTGTGTAAATGTTCCATTCAAACTTCGCTAGGGTTCCATTTATTCTTGAATGGAAAATTTGAAAAACTGCTCTGATTCGGGTCAGTGCTGACTTCCTTCGTCAATTTTTGAACTTTACTAGCTCCAAGCAGTAAAAACTGCTTTGTACTGACGTTTTAGTCAAAGTGAACAAGATAACTATCTTTATACAGCAATTTTTTTTCTCGCAAAGCACTGAAAATTAAAAGTCAAATCTTTTCTCCTGCTTCACACCAAGATACACTCGGTCATTCAAGTCTATGCTGAAAAGAGAAGCGCTGTCCCGTAAATTGTATCCATCCTATCTAGATGATTGTGACCGACACTTTTGTTTTTGATCATCTGGCTATGTTCGTCACAATTGCCCGAGCGTCTTTTCAGTAACTATGGCAAATGTCCATATAAAACTAGATTTAAGACTCAATAAGCTTCTAATTTAATCAAGGACAGTAGAACAGCATTCTCTAGAAGCAGTCAAGCTGGTTTACATCAACAGTGACAAAACTTCACTGGATTCTCTCGGGTGTTGCTACAGAAGCTGGATGGCTGAGCTAGAGGCCAAGGATGTGGACACTAGTTATGCTAACAAGCTGGCATCGGTCTGTTGACAAAAAATCATCATCACCATCAACATCATCATCATCATCATCATCACTATCATTATCATCATCATCATTATAATCATCATCATCGTCATCATCATTATTATCATCATCATCATTATCATCATCATCATTATCATCATCATCACTGTCATTATCACCATCATCATTATCATCATCATCACTGTCATTATCACCATCATCACCATCATCATCATCACTGTCATTATCACCATCATCATCATCATCATCACTGTCATTATCATCATTATCATCATCATTATCATTATCATCATTATCATCATCATTATCATTATCATCATTATCATCATCATCATCACTGTCATTATCACCATCATTATCATCATCATCTTCATCACTATCATTATCATCATTATCATCACTATTATCATCATCATCATCATCACTATCATTATCATTATCATCATCATTATCAGTCTTTGTTTATCCACAGTAACGCTCAACATTTCTGGCTTTTCAATTCCAGAAAACTTGGACTTTTCCTGCGCCAGGCTACTAACTCTCGGCCAACTACGTTTATTTAGATAATTGTTTACTGAAAAGAACAGCAAAAAAACGTTATCTATTGTTACCAAAATCCGACTCGTTATAATCAAATTACACTCTGTTTTTCTTTACGCATAATCGAGGAAGCAAAAAGATGGTTGTCATCTAATTAAAGCTCGAATGCACGACAAATGTTGCATTATACTATGTTTACATGTGCACGTCCAGACGCAATTTTTAACCCAAGTGCATATCTAGGTACTTTGGTAAGAGTTGCACGATGTTACCGGCAGCCTTTCCTCGTGCCAGCTTCTTTGCGTTTTTGTAGCTACAGTTGATATCGGCGGTAGCTACTTTGTCATGGTGTTTCTAATAGGAAACCACAAGCGAATAAGGTGAGGGTGCGTAACTATTAATAAGCACGGGCAATAGGACGGGAACCTGGAACCGAGTTATTGTGCAAGTCAGTCACGTGCGAGATGACTTCGCGTCGACTGCTGCAGTTAGCGCTACAAGTTGGTTAAAATTTTTTTTTTTACCCTTGCCTGAGACAATACTGTTATCATTCCTTGCTGTGTTTATTTTTGTCATACAACCAGATCGACAGACTCGATCTAAAACTTCGGGCTTGTTTTCTTGCTGTAGCTACATGCAGTCTATGACTACCTATTTTTCTAAAATACTTTGAAATCTTCTTAATCAAATTAAAACAGTTCATACAAACCGTTGGAAAGGCGCGACGGATACCAATTTGTAACGGGCAAGGAATCCAACAATTACTTCAGCTACCTGCAAGAGAGACAACACGAATGAAAACCTGATATGTTTTGGCTACCAGCGTAAGCAACTTAGCAAGTTGGCAAAGTGGGGTAAAATTAGCATTTATTAAAAAGGGGCCTCTTTTCATAGATTAAAAAACGTTTACGACAACAAGAAATTCTTCAAAACCCTGAAATCTCGCTTCCTGTATAACTACCCTCCAGCCCCAGTTGCATTAGTAAATTCTCCCAACTAGAGGCCATACTTTTCATTGAACAAATTTGGGAGAAATTAACTTTTCATCATCAGTAGTTCCCTTGTTTGATCAATTCTCATTTTCTCAGTACCAAATGTCTTATTTTGTATGAATAATGTAGGGAGAAGTTGGATGTTGATAACTGACTGGAATTGACTTGTATTATATGAAATTCCATCGTGAGTTACGACGCCACAAAGCATAAAAATCAAATAGTTTTAAGTCACTGGCGCTAACATTAAATTCCGCGAGCGAAACCTTTTTTCTTTTTACACACAAGTTTACCGCTACCACCCTTGCCCATGTCTTAGTTTTTTTGTGTATAATTTAGAGAGAAGTTGGATGTTGATAACTGACTGGGACTGACTTTTATCATACGAAATTCCATCATGAGTTACGATGCCACAAAGCATAAAAATAAAATAGTTTTAAGTCATTGGCGCTAATATTAAATTCCGCGAGCAAAACCTTTTTTCTTTTACACACGAGTTTACCGCTACCACCCTTGCTGCCAGGCATTTTTTAGCGCAAGTTTACAAAATTGTTATGACAAACACAAGGCTTTCATAATTACTTTGTCTGGTGCGTCTTCGTGGACACAATGACCGCAATTTGATAAAACCTGCATTTGGAATTTCCCTAAAGTAAAGGAAAGAAGTAGCATTTTGAGCTTTTGGTTTGATATTATCACTGCTGTCATAATCGTTACAACCCCCACTTTCATCGAATTCACTTCCGTTACAAAAATTTTAACTGACTTCTGCCATCTGGAATAACTAGCCTGGCAAGATGATAACATAATTATCACATCCACAATCATCACGACGCTTGTGTCTTTGCAATTAATGTTAATCCTTTATTAAATTATTGATTATAATCATTAAATAAATCAACAAATCAATATAAAATATTTTGATATAAAACAATCTTTCAAGCCGTAACTGTGCTATCGTGTATTACTAGAAGCCAATAAGCATACTCTCACAATTTTTTTAAGGTTCAATCTGATTGGCTAACCTAAATGCTGTCTAGTGAGCAAAAGACAGCAAGTAGAGAAATTGTCTGTTTTTAAACAAAAAAATCAAAGTGTATCAAGTCACCACAAATCGATTCAAATTCGAAATTAACATACCACTTGGTTTCTATAATTGAACAATTTAGCCCACTTGTTTTCGTTCTCTACGAGTCAAATTGTCGCCTCCTTGACTTATAAAAAATGTAACAGCGAATTCTAATTCGATCTTACCCTGCATTTGTCCAATTGTCAGCTCTTTGTCCAATCTATCTACTCCTAGATAAGAAATAATAAATTACTGCATATATCATCTTTCTATTTTAATACAGTCCGAACACAGTTACAAATTGTGGGATACCAAAAATGGCAAACTACGATAACTTGAAGATTTCATTTCATGTAAATTCTTAAAAACCCGTAATCAGAAATTTATTGTCCGTCTCAATCCCTCCCCCCTATTCAGAATTTTTTTTATGTCTTCTCAACATGGCAACTGAAACAATAGTGGCAGAGACTTTTTATTTTCCATCTTCTTAAAAGTTATTCAGTAATGTAAACTATGTACATATCTATGAATAAGAAACTGCGGTTCTGTATAAGAGAACTAAAAAACTTCTAATCTAATATTGATTCTTAAGAACTTACCAGCCAAAATTAATAGCTTAGGCACAGGACAACTCAGAAACAGTTGTGACATGTTCTCGAACCACCCTATAAGGTTTATTCAGTTAGCATTAAACAGTTTAGCATAATCTGCTGGAAATTACAAATTAAAACTTTAAGTTAATAATTATATGCCCTTAATGCAAATGTATTGTCTTTAGAGATAGAAAAACCTGAGAATCTCCCATTGTTCTGTGGCATTACACATTTCCCAAACCAGAACATTAAAATTTTCATACTGAAAATACATCAACCAGTAACAACATAGTTTCTAAGTAAAAAGCACTGAAACTAATATACAGCATCGTTTTTTTTGTGCTATAATAATTAAGCCAATCATAGAACTCCAAAACAAAAGTGAAGCAAACCTTTTAATTTTCAATGTTCCCCACGTAAAATTTTGCTTAAATTTAAAAACAGAGATAATTCAGCTAGAAAGGAATGAATGAGCGAACTGGAAAGAAATACATTAGCATGTTTATGAAGATATTGTCCTTTTTTAAAATTTAGCCAATCAGATCAACAGTTTAATAATACCGCAATTACCACCTTCTGCATTCCACTGTCATTTTCCTCCCTAGTTCTTACTCGGATCGTGGTCGTTTTCAAAACAAAGTTATACAAGTGCTCCCAATCTGGGCTTTCAGCACTTGTTTACAATTTGTTGCCTGGACTTTGGTGTTGAGGGTCTTAGATTCTTCATTCAGAGTTGCTCTCAGTTGGTAGTTGAAAGGCCACAGTACAAGGATAACCCTACTCCTCTTTGACAAGTGTTGTGGGTTCTTATAGGTCCTAGGAGACCGAGAGACTGGGACTACGATTCAACGCCATTAAGGAGACGCGAACGTGAAATTTGATCACGTCAGCAAGATTTTTCCCGCCTCTGCCTTTCACGTTTGCCGTACGTACGCCAAAGTAAAGTTTTTTCGTTTGATATCTACTTGAGTTGTTTTAATCTTTTTCAAGTGTAAAAAATGTTTTTAAACCATAAAAAAAGGTAAAGGGATGTTATGCCTAATGTTCAGTTAGCTAAATTGAAGAAACAACACAAGAATTGGTTCAAATAGTGCCAATTGACAATTTTCATCAACGGGAATAAAAAAATTGCGTTTAATTTACTTGAAACTAGTTTCCAGTCTAATTCAAGTCGCTCGCGTGTTTTGCTTGAAGCTCATGTCAACGTTAAGCTAAAACCAAGAAAACAAGACAGAAATATGGCAAACGTCAGACGGCAAATGAACGTTTGTCATCTCACGTATAGACAGCTCGGAAAATCTCACTATCTAAAAAGAAACATCTATCCATTTAATTTGTTGGTGTAAGGGCAAAGGCAGTACCTTCTCCTTAGTTATTTTAAGACCTGAGTGAAATTCGAATACCTTCTAGCTAACCTGAAGCGACAAGATTCCCCTAAGATTTCCCTCGAATTGACTCATACAAGTAAACCTATTTAAAAAAACCTTCAAACAGTTTTCATATATTGATTAAGTCTTATCTTAACAAAAACCAATTTACTTGTCTTATCTTAACAAAAACCAATTATCTTCGTCAACACTTCAAATTTATGATGAAATCTGTTCTATTCTTACCTTTCCAAAAACACTCTGTTCTTGAAAGGTCTATTCTCCAGACATATTTCTTGCTGGCCTGTTTTAGTACCAAAAAGGATGAGAATACACTTAACAAATTTTTTTGACAAAGTCACTTTTATAATAATTAAGAAGCATTTTGTACAACAAAAGGAACCTTAAGCAACAAGCCAACATTGAGGAAGACAGCTCGGAAAAAACACTTTACTTGGCTGCTTGCCTTTTTCGATCAGGCGCGGCTCAGTTGCTTCAGTTCTCTTTTGTACGAGTTACGCTTTGTGAATGGAAAAAATATTGAAAAATTTTTTTCTTTACGTTGTTGTCGCAGTCATTCAAACCCTCAATTTGAGCTTTTCAAATTGTAATTTTCAAGATAACACGTACTGTACAGCGCGGTGCATTATAACCTAGCGTGGTGCGTTCTAACGTGCAGCAACTGTATTCACAATTGCTCTCTGAAATAACCAAATCCCGAGGGCCCGTGAGCGCTAATTTAGGTTTTTCTAAATTTCTCGAAAAAGAAAGCTCAGTTGCGAGTTTAAGTACAATTTCTAAAATCAGTTCACCAAAGGGGTTCTCCAGGCAAAATATAATGAAATCCAAAATTTGACGTTTGTCCACGAGTATTTGATCTTCTCAGTCAGCAGCTCTTAAACTCCCTTCTATCTTAGTCTGTAATACCTCCCACAACCTGTAATAATTTGAACTAAAGTATGCTGTCACAGTTTCTAATAAGTTCTCAATGCTATAATTTACATAAATTCTTGCCTTCCCAGATATGCCTCTAAGGGCGTTTTAGGTAGCCAAAAACATTTCACAGACACCACAGACTTGTGCAATTTTATGACTGCACAGAACATGTGATTATTCGGAGTATCTAACCCAATGAAAGCAACAAGAAACCTGGTTTTAAAAGCTCTTAACATGTAATTTATCGAGACTCTTTGATATAATCTATCTTGTTATTGTTGTAAGGTGCAAGTGTACATTTTTATAAAGAACATGACAGACAAAAGATTTGAATAATCATTACTATTAGTAGAGTTACTATATTGTCATTATCATCAATATTACTACAATTAATTGTTGTTGTTGCTTTGTTGCTGTCGTTACATTGCAAAATCAGCAGACTTCTGAAAAAGTGGTTATAACCTGTTGCTTCACTGTGGTTGTTTGCATTGTGGTTGTTACAGGTGTGTTGTTTTGGCTTGAATCATCGCAACTAAGTGAATCTTCTTGTTCTTCACTAATGGGGTCCGATGTTCTGACAGGTAAAGGACTAGACTGTTTGTCTTCTTCAGCTGACTCTGATTCTTCTCTAAAAAAAAGTTTGAGAAAAGAATTAAACCTAAAAATAAAGGTAAAGGAAAATGAGGCCAACTCAACTAAGTCTGCTCAACTTACATATAAGTTCATATTTTTTAGCAAAATATTTTATTTTCTCTTGAAGTCATGGCCATGGTGTTCATGAATCTATTTTAACACTTGAACCAGTTGTTAAGACTCTATAAAATGGCTAGTAAATCTTGCTTGCCTAAAAACGCAGAGAGACGAAACGAGAAGTAATAATGCTAACAAACATTTACTTTTAAGACTAAAATACAGAATAAATAGGGTTGAATCAACTAATCTCTTACAAGACAAGCTGGGCAGGAACAGACACTTTAGCTGACTCCACATTTGATAGCTGACCACTTCGAATACTAAGGAGAAAGACAAAATAAAATAATTTATTGCAGGGCCATAGTAGGGGGAGTGGCCGGGGATACTGGCCCCCCCAAAATATAAGAAAAATTTAAGAGGGAGAGTGTGTTTGTCCCCTCCCCCCAATACTGTATTTCTCACGTTTTTCTAACTGTACCTCTCAATATTTAAGCACATGCTAAGGTCCTGTATTGGAACTTGATTCACCTTTTACATTAAAGCTACTGTCCTTTTCTATAAGGTATACATGGCTTCCAAGAAATGCGTCCTAAAGGTATATCAATATGAAAAATTAGGTTCAACAACAATAATTTTATTCACCCAAAATAAATTTTTTGTTTGTGAATTAAGAAAAAGAATGTAAAATATTTTTCAATGGGGGCTGACTATCTGAATAATCATAAGAGTTAAATGAGTTATGAAGCCATGCAGTGAATGAAAAAAAATTAACTATGTAGATAAAAATACAACACAAACCAAAATGGGGAAAAAGAAGATGCCAAATTACAATAAACACTTCAATGGCACTATAGGACATAAAGAAAATCTATAAACAGAAACTGCAGCCTCTAACATTCACAGTGAGATAGAGAATCTATGAAGTTCTTTCAAGCTAAGTTATGTCATTTAAAATTGAAACTGAATTAGCTACTACTAGACTACTTCTGTGAATTTTGTCTACATTTCCTTTTTCTGTCACTCAGCTTCTCCTTGTTACTTGGACAGATTACAGATAGCATTGCCTTACTTTTCTATCTAAAGCATGGATCCTGTGTGGGAAAATTTACTCAATACTAGATACTGAGGTCCCCTTCCAGGTATCAAAATGGTGTGAAGGTCTAACTGTTTGGGGCTGTTCAAAAGGGTTTATCTAATAATAAATCATTTACCTCCATTCAATTCCTTGTTCTAATGAAGCGAAATGTTTTGGTCTGCTTCGAAGAAAACTTTGCATGGAGGACAAAGCCTCCAAAGCTGTACCTAAAACAATAAAACCTAGTTGACTTTCAATTGATACTTAGTAAAATTATCAATTACTAATTGTGTGTGAATTAAAAGCAGGTAAAATGAGGGTCAAAGGAATTCCAAGAAAATCACAATTTTGTTAACTTTTTTTCCCTAGTTTTGTTGCTTAAAATTGGTCTGGTACACCAGTTACCTGTCCAGCTGCTAAGATTCCTAGAAACATTATCAACTCAATAATAAGTTATGAGATTTCTTCTAAATATCACATTCACGAATAGATGGCACACTAGTACTATTTGAAGTAACATTGAAATAAGTTTTGAGAACTTGTCTAATGGTCAACTAGCCAGGCTATTCTAACACTGTCATATAATTTGACCAAACTCCACTGAGGAGAAATGATGATCACACCTTGCTCACTTAGGGTGCTGACATTTCAAGTTTTAGCCTTTCCACAAATACGTACATATGTAACTAAACAAAAGTTTAGTACAAATTAACCAACTGGTATATTAACATTAGTGCTGCAACCTGATTGTTTAACCTACTCACTGTCTGGTGAGCGATAAACAGGGAATAGCAAAGCTGCCAGTGTATTAAAACAAAAAAAGCTATGGTAGATTCTTTGAACACTTGTTTTTATTGGTTTGAGTTTGAACGTATAATGTACTAATTGGTTTCTATGCAAGCTTTGAACTTCATCTATTGCAGTGAGATCAGCCAATAATGGTAGGTTTACTAGGATGTACATATATAAGATATCGAGTTATGTTGAGCTTCAAACTGATCCATACCTTCAGCTACATCTATTACAGCAAGACTAGCCAATGAGGGTAGGTTTAGTAGCATGTACAAATATAAGATATTGAGTTCTTTTCAGCTTTAAACTGACCCATACCTTCAACTACATCTATTACAGCAAGACCAGCCAATGAGGGTAAGAGATTTAAAACACTTATATGGACAGCAATGGCTCCACCCATGCTACAAAAGATAGCCATTTTGTTAAAACTATGTTGTGTTTACATAGACCAAAGTACAATACACCAGTGCAAGAATTAACACAAAGGGCCTGTTAAAACAAATGCTGCCAATCTTTACTAGATATTTCTGTGTAATAATAATAGTAATTATAATAAAAAACAATGAAAATAATATAAATTTTAAATGATTATAACAACAATAATATAATAACAATAACAAAGGTACCAAATGTAGTGGCTCTCGAAATCATGAGTCACATAAAATCTATGACGCCTTGCATCTCTCTAAATTTAAAATTCTAACACCAGGGTTCTTACGGGCCCTGGAAATCCTGGCAAACCCTGGAAAATTTTTGAAGCCCTGGAAATCCATGGAAACCCCTGTAAAAGCCCTGGAAATTTTTCATTAAGCCCTGGAAAATTTCATAGAATCTTGAAAAAAATAGATTTCCCAAATGATGCATTGTTTTTCGTTTCAAGTTATAACAATCACTATGACTTAAAACCTGTTTACCAGTTCAGAGCCACAGGTGACAATCTGTGACGTAAACAGTGGTTACACAGTAGGTCCATTGGATTCAGCAAAGTTTGAATCACTGTTTTTGTTGTTAATTACAAAATGTGTTAAGTTTGTTTATTGACCTGTGCATTGTTTATAAATTTAAGTCCTTTCTTGTGACACCCATCCAGCATGTAACAAAAACTTGCTGGAAAGAACATTTCTACACCTAGACTTATTTAACTGCCTCAAGTGAACAGATGAATCTAGAACTCACCTGTGACCCATTAATAAAATGGGTGGAGTGCTATTGTCTGTGAACATTGTATTGATTACATCACCAACATCTCTGATGAAGGAAACCATAAACTTGTGTTAATTCTCACGTTAATACAGAGACCTAAACTAAACCAATGATGAGCTTACACACAAAACTAACTACCTTTAATTAAAAACAAACTGACAAATTACCTTTTTATTTTCTAAAGCCTATGATTAGTTTTTAAAATCAAATAGAATTATCATTGCTCCAGCTTAAAATTTTTTGAACATTGTAAATGTGAAATCAATGTTTTATTGCTTTAATTTATTTTGGGAGTACCTACCCCAAACAACTTCAGCTACAAACCTTTCCTCCACAAACTCCTGCTCTGATAATGTCACCTGAATCTCTATCTCCTTCCTCAGAGTACTATCCCCAGACAGCTTCAACTACAAACCTCTCCCTCCACAATTTCCTACTCAGATAATGCTGCCAGTGCATCTCCTTGTTAGAAACTCATACTTCAGATTAGGTCACCTAATCCTCTCTTTCTTTCCCACAATAACCTACTTGTAGTCTAGAATTATTATTTTAGAAAACGTTATGAATCCGAGAGAATCAGCATGATTTTCTATAGCTAACCAAGCATTTCTTCTACAAAAACTGACTCTGCTTAGTGGCTAAGGTTAAAATGAAATGTCAGCAAATTCATAATACCCTACCTTGATAATCTCTCAGCTGAAAGATCAGCATCATTGTCTGTTCTTGTTTCCCCTAGTTTGGATGAACAAACACAAAAAGTATACACTTGACTCAATCTAAAGCTGGTTATAAGTATATGTAACTGTGATAACGCATGTAGCAAATAATTAGTCATGGTGTTTTCCATCTGATCTCTTGATCTGTGCATTTCAAAACCCTTGGTTCCAGTTTAGCCAGTTAATCAACAGCTACCTTCACAAAATATGGCATTGTGAAAATGATTACACATAAAAAAACTGATTTAAAAAGAAAAAAAAATTCTATTAAAATTGTAGTTCAAATGTATGGGGTCTTGTTTGGAGAATCAGGCCTTTCACTGAGAAAAATGGCAGGTGTGCCAACAATTGCACGTCTAAACTTTCCTAGGTGTGTGATGGTGTGCAATAGGCTTTATCAAGCAGTAGTTTAAGTCTAGAGCAAACAAAGAGTAATACAAATACAGACAGCTGGCATTTCTTGGTTAAACATGTGGCGTAGTACACAAATTTCAAAGAAGAGTATGTTTATTGACCCTTGGCCATTCTGTTTCATTCTCTCTCAGTACAGCTGTAATTACTGATTTAACAAAATATATTCACTTTACCTGCACCTTCGAGTTATCAGCAGCAACAAATAATTACTGAAGTACGTTAACCGCGGGGAAATTAAATGTCAAGGTGTACAATTAAAAGCATGCCTAGCACTCGTTAGGTGTGTGCCAAGGTGTGCTGGCGCAATTGCATGCCTCTCAGTGAAAGGTTGGAGAATTCACCAAAACCTCATTTCACATATTTTAGGCTGAATGGGTTATTAGCAAATCATTAAACAGTAGTTATTAAATTTATGATTAAAATCTCAATCAAACAGATGAACATGTATTATATACTCAAAGGGATCAGTGTACTATAACTCACCTATATGATGATTCAACCTTAGGTATTGAAAGCTCAATTTAGTAGTTTTAGGTGAGCTTTTCAGAATTTAAGCTTCCAGTATTGTTTTCTAAGGACACGGAGAATATATTTTTTGCTCCTCATCACCAATTAAGCTATTTTAACATTAAGACCTTTATCTGTTGACAGATAACACTTACCATGTCCTCGCAAGTCTATAGCTACAACAGTGCAGTGGCAAAGTCGAGTGGCAGCAACCTAATTTAAAAACAGTTTAAAATTACTTTAATAATCATACAATTTCATTGCTACAGCTATGAGTATACTGTAGGTATATCAATTATAAGTTCTTTACTTATATTGGTCACCTAATATAAAAAAATACATGCTACTTAGTAGACTTTTGAAGGTTCAGTGTGTTGTTCTGTATAATAGAATTGTGAAGAGGCTTTATACAAGTGTTATTTTCTATACAAATCAAACAACTGCTATCAAGATCAAGGTGCCTCGAAGAACTTAAATTGTGTTTGAATCACATAACTCATAAATCACAAAAATTGGCATTTATAGTATTAATTAATACAAGGATAATTTTTTCTATAACAATTAGCTCTTTTGTTCATCTGTAGACACCTTGGTTGATTATTGACAGCACAACTACAACCAATATTGGCATGTTCTTATCACAGATCTAAGTGAGTTAATGGTCAATAAATGACAAATTATCAGGTCTGTACCATCACCTTCCCAGCCATGCCATTCCATCCTCCACTTTTCCCCAGCCCCTTCCTCCCATGGGCCACCTCACAAAGTGAGGTCTTCAAAAATTGCATTTTATACAAAATCTCAATTTTTAGACAACAAAATTCCTCTTTTTTTGTTAAAACTAACATGCATGAAGAAGCTCTAGATACCAAGTAATAGCAATCAAAATTTTTACTCACTGAAAACAGTGCCCAGGACAATGCAGAATGTCCCCCTCCATGTAGAAGTAAAAGAATTGGACCTGAATTTCCAGATCTGTACACTCTAAATATCTACAACTTTTGTTAAGAAGCTCAGGATTCAAGTTCATTTGATTGCCAGCAAAAAAGGAAAAAAGGTTATTCACATTATGCCTGGCTCCAACATCAGATGCACTTAATTTAGTTGTTGATCTTTCGCACACTTCATTTATCATTATTGTTGTAGTTCTAATAGGCTTTCACATGAAGGATACATTCAAAAGAGGGAAAGTGATAAATTTTTGGTACTCACCCATACTTAATTATGCAATCCATGCAAACGAATGTGTGTATTTACTTTTTTTTGCCTTGTGAAAATGGAAGACGTTTATCTCTTACCCAAACTTTAACCAAAACTCCTGACCCTAACACAGGCATCATAAACTCCTGAAGACCTGTTAATAGAGGTTTTGACATCGATATGTAGCTCTCAAGGATTTAAATATTTTCTATGCTTTTTTTAATAGCCTGCATGTCTAGTTCAGTACAGGTGAGTACAGAAAGACTGTAGTCTGCACAATTTGGTCTTTGATCTTTCTTTGGCATAATTTTCATACTGGATGGGTCGTATGTATTGGTATGAATGAATGTTTGTTTATTTAACCCACTTGCAGGTCATAACCTGAATTGCTGGGTCAGCCAGCATTACATTGATA
>JAOBAT010078485.1:3323-19983 GCA_026413305.1 Hydrozoanthus tunicans | reverse complement strand
GGGGGGGCTGAGATGCATTCGCATGGATCAAATATATTTGATATCTTTTTGAAGTGATCGCAGTTTGTCGGAAAAACTTTTATTGCTTTACGCATAAAGGTGTCATTCTTTGGAATAGACGACCCTAAAGTCCGATTCAATGAATCAAATGACTCTGGAGATATTTGTAAAAACCGCCTAAAACTCTCTCTGTCTTCCAAACTAGTTCCCTTTGTTCAAAGATTCTGAACAACTCTTTCTTCATCTTTTCTCAATGCTTTGACCAAACATTGCATCTACGCCTTCTCCTCCTTAAAGCGTCGCGATCGTAACAAAAATTTAAAAATTAATGCGGCCACAGCATTAGTAAAGGCAGGCACCATTTCAAGACTCTCGATCGACTCCTGAGTAGTGCAAATCGCTGGCAGTCGCACTCGTGTGCGGGTCACAGCGACGAAAATGAAATTGACGTTGGTTCAAACGATTTGTTTGCATGCGGCAAAAATTGCACACTATCGCAAAAGTGCGCGGCGGGCTTTAATAGTTCATGCTTTCTTTGGGTCGTTCAGGAAGCCATTGCGCGACTATCGCGAGCTGTGAACTCAAATTGAGTATTAAAAGAGTTAGAGACTATTAGTTCGTGTTCCGGTGTTTATAAATATACAATCGAACCCCCAAGACGGACACCTTTGTAAAACGGACACCAAATCTTGGTCCCTGTCGTGCGTTTTCTCAGTCATTTTACTGTGTTTTAAGTGTCTCTAAGACGGACACCTCTATAAGACGGACAGTTAAGGCCGGTCCCGAAGGTGTGGTTCTTAGAGACGTTTGACTGTACACGCACTTGTTTACCGTACAATGAAGTCGAAATTTTCCATTCTGAACTCACCTCCGATTTGTGCAGTATTGGAAATTTCTTGTTCATTGTACGGTAAGAGCGTGCATTTATCCGTAAACAAAACACTCAAAACAGTCTCTAATTAACCTGCAAATAAAACATAGAAAAAGCACGTTTTATTGGCACACTACCTTAAACTAATATTTTTCTTAGAGATGGCGAAAAAACATTTTCAATGAAGAAAACAGCATTCAGTTTTCTGCGAAGTAGCAGAAAACATGATATGGCTTAATAAAGAAGAAATGCGAAAAGAGTGAAGAAGCCGTGTTCTGTCGAGCTATCGTATGTCGACCTATATGATTTGCTGTTTTTGCCTGCGGCGTATTGAATCTATATATATCATAAAGCAAATTAAGAAATTTTAGCCCGTGTATTAGACTGTGGTAACACTCTGAGCCTCTTGCCTGCGGCTCGTGTTTCTACATTTCCCTCGTGTTCTGAAATGCCTGTCGTGTTTTACCACCATTAAACTTAACGTTCCTGCATGATTTGTTATGTTTTTAAAAAAACTTTTTTTGGGTGAAAAATCTAATTTTTCATCAACATATACTCATGTTTGACAGAGTCTTTATAGTTATTGTTTCAGTCTTTTGATGTTCAACGGTAATTTTTTTCTCAATTAGCCAAAAGAGAAGCTATATTCTCAGCAGGGCAGGCAATTAATGTTGTAATAAGGCCCCATCAGACTTAGGAGCCTTAAATAGAATTGAGTATGGACCCCTGTGAGTTTTAATAGATGGTGTTCTTGCACGCACACGGTTTATAGGCCCTAAAATAGTGTTTTAGCACCTGCTGCAAAGTAAATGGATTGGCATTGTTGATTAAGAGATTCTATCTATAGTTAGGGCGAAGAGAACATCTTAATGATGGCTGCTTCATACGGGCCAGTGTTTCTAGATATCCGTTTTGTCGTGCGGTTATATTTATATCATAGTAAACAAAAACCACAACGCAAAAACGATTGAGCGGAAGACGTATTGGGTCTCAGTATTAAAACAAACAAAAAACATTGTCTTTTATTTCGGAAAGATGCTAAGTTGGTTTGCCATCTGTTAGTAAATCAGTTTTTGGATATTTTTTTTGAGCGCGATTTTTAATTAAAAAGAAAATCTTTAACAACCTTACGTAAGACTTGAATTTTACAATAACAACGCTGTTGGAGTATTTTTTGTTTTGTTTTCTTTATTGCTTTAAGCTAAGACGGATTGCTCTACCAAAATAGAAATTATCGTTATTTATAGCATGTCATTGCTTAGAGTAGATCTATGGCTTGAGCAATAAACTGCAAGTTTAACCAAAGCGTTTAATACCACCGGAGGTTAGACGTGTCGCACTGACTTAACGGACGCGGTTTCACCGGAAAACCGAGTTGTTTTCCTGACACCAAATTTAAAAACTTAGAAAAAGTTAACAAACATTTTTTGTCTTGTTCAGTTTATTTATGTATTTTGAACAAAGGCAGAACCTTAACAACAGAATTCGAAATGCATATCATATACTGTTACCGGCAAATTCTTGGAAATGTTGACTCGTATATTTGTTACTGAACCGCTGTGAATAACTCGGTTGCTTTAAAGCTCTTACTAATGTCAGGAATAAAACAAGTTTTGACGTATAGATAGATTATATATTTATTTTGGGTATCACTATAAAAGCATCAATAATATAAATACAGCAATTAACGGAAACTTGCTGTTCTGGTGACATGTTTCGCGAACATTTTCTAATTGATGTTTGAGTTTACCGCAAGTAGCCAAGTCCATTGTTTTCATGTATTTAGTGCATAGATATAGCTTTGCTAATCATTTTTATCGAAGTTCGCCTGCTGTGTCAACTGTTTTACCATTCAAACCAAAATCGGGCAAGTTGCAACTGTTATAAACTCGTTCACCCTGAAATAAGCTTCATCGGCTTCATTCGGAACTACACCGAGCTTGACCAGAGATTTGGTGAGTATTTTCGTTGAACTTGAAAAATGATTTCGGCAAGCAAGTGAACCTAAATATTTTATTCTTCTTTGCACTGAGTTGGTTACAAAATTTGTGATAACTACCTGAATCTAGCTACTTCTCCCACGAAATTCGCCTCTCCTCACGGAAGACTTTCGGTCAACTCGAGTGTTTTCAAAGTCAATAACAACTATTTTCTTGTCGACTTTGCTGTGATTTAAAATTTTTTGAATTAGGAGCATGGTTTTCTGAGGAAAGGCCTGTAAACAAATTTACTTTCATGTTGCTTTTCGACAAGAGTTTTTTCTTCACCTTAGAAGTAGTCATTCAGTTTTAGTACTGGTCTGTCTTCAGCTAACCTAGCTTTTGCGGCAAAATCAATTAAAGTCTATGTAAAAATTGTGGCAAAGTAGTGCATTTGTGGTTTACCACCGGTTAGTTGACTAGGAGCAGAAAAACCTGTCTTTTAAAACTAAAACGAAAAACACCAGCAGCGATTTGTCGGACAAAAACCTGTTCTGTGTAGTAGATAGAATGATTTTATTTGAATTTGAAGTTGCTTGAAATGTTGCCATCGTGACATAAATGTACCTGCAGATACAAAGTGTAAACAAAACTATTTAAGCGAGTGAAAGAAACTGTCTTCGTTTTTACGTTCTTAAGTTTTACCAAAGGGAAGGAATGGTCTAGAACCAGCTGCATAAACACATTTAACGTAAGCAGAGAATTTGATCCAATCATATTTACTTCAGTGCAGCCGTTATCAAAACAGATTTCTTTTCGCCACTGTGTTTGCTTCCAAGACCTGTCACAAATCATTCTGTTTAAAGGGCATCTTTCTGGCGGCGTGTAATTCGTTGCTTAATTTACCTCAAATTAAAAGCGGAGATTCTCTGGAGATATCAACAGGACGACGGTATAGTTTTAACTGCCAACGCATTGCAAAAAGAGGATTTAACACAACAGTAATTACAAAATTAAAGATAGTAATGATAATACTGATTTCTATCATCATAAATCATCTTGTTCTGTCAGTAAATTCTAGTAAGTCTGCTAACATATCAAATTCTAAAAGTAACATAGCAAAAAATGTCTACATTTAATCATATAAAGACTCATTTTCATCAGTGTTTAGACTCGGCTATATAGCGAATTAAAAAAAAGAGGTATTTCTGCATTTTTTCCTGCTTTGTTCTAAGTGAATAAGATAATGCTTAAGAACTTTCGAGTTTCGTTTGAGGCACATGCTTGTATAAGTTTCAACTTAGAAGAGAGGAAAGTTGCGTGTTTGTCTTTCCTCACAAGCAGTTAAGTTAGCTCAAAATACTGCATGTAGAGTTCCCAGCTCATGGAAGATTGGTTGAAATTATACGGTTTACACAAGACTTCGTGGTTTTCCCGAGCTAAAATCATGGTTGCTTATTCCAACCAAGCCCCCACCTCCTCCCCCCCCCCGACCCCAAATTACGGTTTGAGTTACCCTATCGAGCTAAAATATGCTTTTTTGCCGTTAAGTTTGTTGCAAGTAACACGAGCGCCTCCCCCACCAGGAAAATGACTGATGTTTGCTACTGTATGTTTCCCTGATTGGTACGGACCGTTGAAATTTTGATAAGGGAAAAGGTCAAAACAATTGTACTTCCTAGGAACCCAATTTAGGGGGTGGGGTATTATGTGCCGCTACCCACCACCTTTTTTCAAAAATGCTGAATTTCAGGAGCAGATATCATGTTCAATGAAATAGATATTGATAAAGTGCTTGCACTAACGCCTTCTTTGTGGAGAGAGGAGTCCATAATACAATAAAAACCAATACCCCTATATCAGGTTTTGAGAAATTGAGCTCTGAAAAAGTGGGGAGGGGTGGGGTAGGAGGTATATACCGCCACCCACCACCTCCCCCGACAAAATTGGGTTCCTTAAAATTACCATTGTTTTGACTTCTTCCCTAATAACTGCGCACGTAACTTGCTTAACAGGTTGACTCTCTTCTAGTTGACATAAGTTGCTTGAAGAATCCATCCAATTGATAGGTGTGTTTTATATATTCTTGACTACGGTTGAGAACGTTAAATCAAACTTATTTGTCTCTTTCTCCCATGCATCTTCTATGCTGTTACCAGATTCGAATACACTATGAATCCTATGATCCCTTCCTAAAAGTACACTTAGTACTTAAACGTTGAGATGGTTTATAGTAAGCTCACCTGAGCACGGAAAATGCGACTTGAGCACGCCTATAGCACAGCGTTTGAAACCCAAGAAACCAACCCGCGCCATGGCCAGGTAGCCGACAAGCTGCCGACCCGTGCTTAACAACTTTAGCTCGAGTCCTTAATTGAGGTTGGTTTCAGACGCCGTGCTGACTGACTCGTGCCAAGTTCAAGTTCGATAGAAGCTCGACGTCCAAAGCCAAATCGAACCAAAATCGTGTAAAAGTCGTACAAGAGTCGAGCTAGTTTAGGCCCGTTTCAAACATCGAACTACTGAACTGATCATGATCGCGCTTATACAACGTGTCGACTGAAGTGCGATTTGAAATCACATCGCACGCCAGACTCTGGCACGACGTGATTTCAAGCGTCGTACTTCAGTCGCACTTCAGTTGACGCGATGTTATTAGGTCGTTTAAATTGGGCCTTAGTTCGGTTCACAAACCTGACTGCTGACTAAGACGTCTGTTAGATTCAGTCGCATTCTGGTAAATCTAGAGAAAGGATTGTTCATTGTAGCGACAAAACAATACAAAAGAAAAACAGTTTCAAAGTCTGAATAGCAACAAAACAATGCAAAAGAAAAACAGTTTCTTGCATTAGTGATCAAAGTCTAAAAATTTATATTCTCAAGATTGTTAAATGTTTGTTAGCCGTATGAAACGTACAAAACAGATTTTAAAAAGCCTAACTTCATAGTTGGTATGATTTTGAAAAATATGCAAATTTCAGAGCTATCCGGCTTGCGAATCTTTCCTGTCAGTCTAAGTTTCTAACAACAGAACAAATGAGCGTTTCGGGATATTTCACAATGAAAGACAGATGTCCGAAAAATTATTAAGCAGTCGATGATTCTATAGTTTTTAATTCGCAACTGAATTGAAACGCAATTTCAACAGTCATTTAATCAACTTAAAAATTATATCTAGATCTTTCCGCGCGCTAGTTTCGGGGGATGAAGCGGAATTTTGGAATATGAATATTTGCATATTTTTGGCCTTGGAATACAAACATTCGCATATTTTTGGCCTGGGAACATGAATATTAGGCCAGCCAGGCCAGGGAATATGAATATTTGAGAATACTTGCCTCTGGGAAATGAATATTTGGAAAATATTCCGAAATGAAAGAATAATCTGGTTTGAAATATTTCGCTTCATCCCCCGACGCTAGTTCACAGACCACAGCCTTGACTTTATGTCTAATGGCGGTGAAAAAACATATTTTCCACTTTCAGTCCAATTCCGGGCCGAAAAAACAACAAAAAACGAACAATTTCTGTTTTCACCTATATATTGTTCCTTCGTTCTAACAGTAAAAATTTTCATTAAGGTACAAGACAAACAACTGAAAAGCAGGATTATTTTTTGAAAATTTTATATTCTGTTGAAGATACCAGTCAAGACATCTTTAATTAAACTGCTTTTGAACCAGCTAGATAGCTGGCCCTGGTTTGACCCTGTTCATTTGAACATTTTACCAGTTTTTATGTCGAGATGTTTTCTCTGGTTTAAGAAAGTGTCCGATGGCGCGCGCGTAACGTAGATCTCCGATCGACAGAGTCTTTCCGTTAAATATTATACAGGTGTTGTAAATTTCAACGCAATATCGCTTCTGCCAAAAGATTTCCTGAAAACTCTTTGCCGGATTTAATAAAGTAAATAATGTTTTAAACTCGAATCAGTCTTTTAAGGAACTTTTACAGAAGAGGCGGCTTTAAGAATGTAAAAAGTAAACAGAATAATGCTATCTAGTTCTCTTGCAGAATATCGTAACTGGCTATTTCGCTGTCCTTTTCCATTATTTTCAGTCCTCCCGACTGCCATTTATCGCCCTCATAATCATTTTACAGTTTACAGTTGATTGTTGAATATCGTTTGCGTTTCTGTTAATGTTTGGTGTTCATCTATTAAATCATTTGACTACGCATAATAAAAAGGAAGATACTCTCGATTATCTGGTTGAACGATATAGTGCTAACGAGATCAAGGCTTGTTAATCTTGCACTAGGCGTAACTTGAATTTATACACTGCTTTTTTTAATTTCCTTTAATTTTACAAACATTTCTAAACGTATGGAGTTGTAGTGAGTAATAGCATATTCGAAGTTCTTTCTCCACGCTGAGAAAGGTTTATAAGTCCGTCAGTTGCGGTCGGTTACGCGATACGGGTATAGTTTTTGATCGCCTAATTTATGGAGCTGTGTCTCTTGATTTTAAAAATGAGATGTGAACTGAAAAGCTAGCAACCGATTTTTATACGAAAATAAATACAAATTCACCGTTAGGAAATGAAAAGGTCTCAATTGAAACTGGAACCGCTCTATATATCCCGCGCGGCGAGATATCAGGATCATAGATCAGTTCCCGACGCGGTTTATAAATTCGATACTGCTTTAATCAGGTAGAATTGCGGAAGGCTTTTAATGAGATATCTGAAACTGTCAAAAATTGACCGATTTTGTATGCTATGATTAATCTGAAGATATGAAGATTTATTAAGAATCTGAGAAGGTTGGCGGTGTCAAATGATTATACTGGCCCGTGCGAAAGCGTCGTTAGCCACAAACTAAGGCAAAGGTAAAAATCTAATTAGAAATATTGTTTATCGATCAAAAAAGAGTTATTGAAACCTTTTTTTTGTTCAGAAGAAAGTGCTTTGGAAAAGTATCGCTTAAGAGCTGAGTGGAGTTAAGCGACGTTTCATTGGACCGTTTCTGATAGTCGCTCGAGACAGGTGTTTCAAAGTGTTTTGAGCGAACGCTACAATAGCTGTCCCATTATATGAGTGACCGGTAAAGCAATTAAGGGTGCACAGTTTGAACTAAAAGACCAAAAACTTTTTTTTCAGTTTTTTTCAGCCACCTTGCATTTGTGCTTGTCGCCGCTGTCAGATAGTCAATCGAGCCGTGGAGCTTGTGCGGAGAACCGCAGAACTGAGACGCGTCTAAAAACACAGGTTTGTGTACAACAATATCAAGTTAAAACTGCTTGTGTTCACCAGAACTGACAGCTAGACTTGAATGAATATGTATTCTTAGACTTAAAGCGTTATGTTTTAATAAAGCTGTCAGTGAGAATCCTCAGCCACAGCCCTTTGCTTCGGAACTAGAATGAACTAATTTTACTCAAACGGAAAATGGGTGAAAATAAAATCTCAGATTTTCGAACTTCAAGTCAAGCTACTTCGCTCAGTAAAAGAAGTTACAAAATACCTTTCATTTGAAGTGGCAATTTTGTTAAAAGGCCTTCAGTTAGTAAACAAATTGACAGAACTGCTTGGTAAGCTACGAGATCGGTAAGTTACGGGTTTGGAAACCTTTTGGCTCTGTTTTGGAAGCGTTAACAGAGCGCATTTGAAATGAGGGAAACAAAAAAAAACTCGGTCAAGTTTGAGTCGTGTTTACCTCGGCTTCGGGAGATTTCCTATAGAATCCCGAACAAATCAGCGATAGTTGACAAGCAGAAAAAAAATTGTCAAAATTCAAAAGCAAACAAAAAGTGGAACTTCTACCTTAATTTTACAATATATATACATTGATGTGTAAACATACTTTAATAAATCTATATAATTTATGTCACATAGTGTTGGTTAGCATAGCAACCTCTCTCAAATGCAAGTACTTGTTGTTAACACTAAAGAAAATTGTGCATAATGTGCAATATATACTTGTGTGTACAAGTTCTTGCTTTTAGCGGCGTCCAAAAATACAGTTTCTTGGTTTTATTCTTATATTTAAAGGACTTGCTGGGTTATCTTGTAAATTTGCATTCATCATCAATTGACTATTGCCTATGTTAAATGTGATATCGGTTCAAAAGTAGGAAATATTTTTCGATCGGCTTTTTATCTACAGCGTAACAAGGTTTTCCCAAAAATATTCTGTAGGTTCGACACTTTGGTAAACGAATTGAGTTTAGCACTCGTCGAAATACTCACAAACCACGATTCAGTAAGCCTAGTTTTTGTATTAAACTAGAATAGAATCACGCACCGTTCTTAACAAATTGTTTAAACTGAAATTTACAAAATATTCCAAACAAACTTTTAAATTATTTAACCCTTCTTCCTGTTATTTCTAAACTATTTTGTTCTCACCAATTGGCTATAAGCGCTAATGATTATTTTCTGCGTGAGGTGTTTCACGCTGTGGTCATAGAGAGTTGGTAAAATGTGTTTTGCTTCCGACTCATGTTTTAAATTCGACCTCATTTCTTCACTAAGAATTGTTGCTCTTTAAAGCAGTTTTGAAATTAAGCTTCACCCCTAACAAATACAAAGTAAGCATTGTTTTGTCGTGAAAATTGAAATTGTTCGATTTGCCTTCAGGTTATTCGTGCAGTGGATTTCGCGAGTTGGTGGAAATTAGTTGAGTGGAGGCTGACGGAGCGAAAACCAGAAGGACTGGGACCACTCTCCAATCACATCTCGAGGCCGCAACACAAAAGTTGAATTAGAGACTTAAACAAAAGTTTTAGAGCGAAACGCTAAAAACTTTTTCCATCTGCCTTTCTCAGCAGTTCAATTATAAGGTGCAAGAGTGTTGCAATTAATTGTCGTTTGCGTGTTGGAGTTAAGGTTGATGGTTAGTTGTTCCGAAGTGAGATTTTGAAACAGTTGCCTGCCGTTGGGTTAAATCCGAGCCTAAACCGTGAGACACTGTTAACGGCATCGTACCAAAGATGAACAACACGACAACTGAGACCCCTATCGAGTACAGCTTAGGAGGACTAATTGCTCAAGCAAGTTTTGTTATTTTCATCCTTATTTTGGATGTCGGAGGAAACTGCTTAGTGTGCTGGGCGATAGTTCGCTACCGTCGCCTTCGAACAGTCACCAACTATTTCATCATCTCTCTAGCCGTGAGCGACTTGTTAGTGGCCTTCCTGTCAATGCCATTTCGAATTCATCACACACTTAACCACATGAAATGGAATCTTGGCCAAACCGTTTGTCAGTTTTGGATTTTCTCCGACTTGTTATGTACAGCTGCGTCGATGACAAATCTAAGCTTGATCAGCGTAGATCGCTATCTCGCTTTGTCTTATCCGCTCACATATAGATCTATCATGACCAAGAGAAAAGGAGCCATTGCCATTTTTGTTGTTTGGTTATATGCTCTGATTATTTCTGGCATGTCTTTCAAACACTGGGATGAAGACGCAGGAATTAGGATTAAACCTGCTTGCAAAAAAAATGACAAATATTACTACACGTTCGCAATAATTCTGGCTTTCTTCTTGCCACTTACCGTCTTAATTGTGGCCTACTCTATGGTGTTTAAGGTCGCGCTCACCCAGGCCCGCAAACTTCAGTTGCTAAATATTAGTTGCGACAAAAGCCTGACGATGGATTTGGCAGAATCGAAAGACTTTCTCGACCAACGTCCTAGCGTCGTTAGTATTGGTAAAGTGGAGAGAAGGCGCAGAAAGTCGATCGTGCGCGAACTTAAGGCAACAAAAACTCTCGCAATTGTTGTGGGAACATTTATCTTTTGTTGGTTGCCGTTTTTTATAATCATGTTTGTTGTTCAGTTTTGTCCCGAGTGCCTTCTGAGACTCCCAGCTAAAGGCCAAGAAGCTATCGGGATAGTCTTTGGATATGTTCTTCCCCTATTAAACTCAGCTATTAACCCCATCATTTATTCCAGCTTTAACTCGGACTTTCGCTTTGCTTTCCGCGAAATAGTTTTCAAAATACTCGCATTCGTCTCCTGGCTCAAGCCGGTGCAACGTCGGCCTCCAGAAATCGACACAGATTATTATGAATGCAGTGCAGTGCTGAACCCAAAGGTGCCACTAGCTGAAAATCATAGACATTACAATGGAAACACGACACGGGCGAATTTACAAGACAGCACTTCTGGGGAGGCAGGTATCCAGGACAATGAGAACGAAGATAATTTCGACACGAACAAAAACACAGAAGTTATTCATATTATCAAGCGTTTTAACAGCACCCCGAAAATAATCATAGAAGAAATAAGCTCAAGAAATGGCGAGGAGTCATCCTAATAAACTTAGTGGTGAAAGTTTATAGGAGGCGAATTCGAGTTGAACGAAAGTCGATGAACAAAAACTCGTTGCCCGTCACCGGATTGACGAGTTTTTGACTTGTTAATTCGTCGCGCTAGAAATACTAGTAGTAGCCTTTTGTAAATTTAGTGCCCCAGGTAATGTTTTTAACCTTGAATCAAACTTAGTTTCGATACGGAAATTTGTTATTAGCTCTTATATTGCCTAAAAACGAATTTTGTTTCTTTCTATAAGATGTACTTTTTTACTTTGATGACAAAAGCAAGCAGGTGTACTACGCCGTTTTTCGGTTTCTTTGCTTTTTCCCGCCGTATTTTCGCGTGAGAATCAGTCATAGCAAACCGCCCCTAAACCGCTTCGCTTTAGTTTTACTGCCACATCATTTTAACATGATCAAAAGTAAGAGAGAGCACATGGTTACAATGCAGTTGTATTGACTTTGAGTAAACAGAATGCAGACGGACTGGATTGTTTTGTATTTTTTCACCGTCCGAACTGAACCTATACCCTGTACTCTGTAGTTTTCTTTTTGTAATCACGACCAAAAATGGGCAAATTTTTTTATCGTTTGAAGAAATCATGTTTAACAAGCAGGTAGATTTATGTCTTATAGCAATTAACAGACTTAGTATGTTTCTATGCGACTAACTTGTGCTATTAAACGAGTGAATGAATTATGCAGATGAACACGCAAGAGTGAAAGAAGAAATGAAATATCGAATGGTTACAATAAAACCAATTCCTAAGCTACTTCGAAATTATGAAAGGACAATTTTAGCGTTTCCATCAGTCGGTTATTTATTGACTTATGTGTCATACATCTTTTATTTTGTTCAAATTTTAAAGTGACAGTGTTCTTCGCAGCTTTCTATTGTTGTTATAGAAGTGACACATAAAGTTTTACTTTTAAAAAAAACCTTGCGAAGCGTATGTTTGCTCGATTAAAGTTATTTCTCAAACCGACAAAGGTAGTTTTGAGCGAAAAACGCTGAGAAAGATTACAAAATCTAACTTTCAAACGTGGGCGTATCGAAACAAAACAAATTATTGGGGCTGTTAGTGGCGACAGATTGTATTGTCTCAGTATTGCTTTATTCAACACAAATTGTGGAAATTTTAAAACAATGTTTTACTGATAGCGATATCCTAAAAGAAACCGCTAGGATTTAAAAAAAACTCAGATGTTTTAAAGCGAGGAAATTAAACTCGTTGGCTAGCTTTTTGAAACTAAGAAGCTTTTTGTTTTTCTTTTAGATGTTAAAGGGCGCTTCTATGGTCAGTTGAAATAAATATTAGACAGTGATCGCTTTGCTGTGCGTTAGCAATAAATAGAGCGTATTATTGTAAGGCGTAATTGATGATTCCTTAATTGTTTGGTGAGCTCCCACAAGCGCCGTAATGACTGCTTTCCTCTTATATATACGGCAATTTTTCCCTGCAAATAATAGCCAAAGAAAACATTTCTTCGGTTATCGTTTAATTGTCTTAGTTTCTGTCAACTGAAATTTAACATGATATGAAATTCAATTCTCAGATTGTAACTGATTTAAACTCTTGAGTTGTCCTGGATTTACTGCCGTAAAAGTTACAAAGCCGAATTAGCATTTTGTTGTCCTCATTTTTATTTTGGCCAATCTCTGTAGCGGAAATTTTGCCCGAATTGACTTCGAAACACGAACTGACAGCAAATTTTTAGGGCAAAGCTGACTCAACAAGAAAACCTTACAATGTCAGAAATTTGATGATTCAAGACTTAGCTTGGCTGCGGCCGTGAGAAAATGAAAGAGTTTGGTTCCCGCCACAAGAATCGAATGGTCCTCAGTAGAGTTTGCCGTTTATACTTACATTAATTTTGTTCTCGGAAAAAGAAAAACTAAGAAATAAATATTTTAGCACTTTTGAGTTCTATAAAGCTGCAACTACATTTTCTAAAAGCTTGAAAACCATTTTGTTTTCCGAAATTAACTTTTTATGCCAACTGATACAATGGCAGCCAAAGATAGCGGGGGAAAACGTGAATTTCGACTTCTAGAAAACTTGTCATGGCTGGATCAAAACTGAACCGCTCCTCCAAAGATAATCGATGAAATGGCAAAACTACTTTGACAGAGCCTTGATATTTTGGTCTCTTTCATTGCTTAGAAATTACGACAGATATTTTAATTTAGTTGCGAACGACTGACCTCTCGACGAACTCATAACAATTTCAACTCATTCTTTAATCAAGTTCAACATTTCATTGAGTTACACGAGTTAAAATAAACAACTGTAATTTTTACAAATAAACTCAAAAGAAAGTATTTCGGGATAAGAAAATTTGTATTTGAACAAAAGTAAGTCATACAAATTGAAACTCTTTCTCAAGAGCCTCCAGTGCTGTTGCTAGTCTTTCACTCGTGGAAGCAGACTCGCAAAATAAATAAAAACGCTTGAATTGAATAAGAAACTGACCCTTTATTTGTATAATTTCTGGTACTTTTGCTTGTCGTTAAGAGCAAAGCTTTTCAGAAGGAAAAATACGGCAAAGCTTTCAAAAAACTTGACCAAACGAATTAACATATGCCAGTGTTGATTCAATTTCATTGTTTTTGCGAGGCCTGGTGTCAATTTGATGAACATGCACGTTTTTGCGCGAGTTTATTTGTTAATTCCAATCTCTATTCTTTTTTCAAATTAATTTTCACAAAAGGTCTTTACGAAAACTATTTTTTACAAGGATTTATATATCGAGCTTATGTTACACAAAGACTTCTCATATTCTCGCAAACATAACCCATTTAAACTTTGCAGATGATGGCGTCAAAAATGTTATATTTTAGTTCTGTTGACACGAGTGTTTATTAAAAAAGAAACCCAGAACCAACCCGAATACAAGAAGCTGCTATCAAGCGTTGATTTTTGAAGTAGTGGCAAAATTTTAAAGTAATTCCTTAATTAACTGCAACAAATTTCAGCTGTCCTGCAAATAAGGCGCAAAATTTTATCCACTCCGAAAGAGTCATGGTGTTTGACGATTGTTAAACAACCCTAAATAGCGAGTTTCACAATGCCGTTTAAACTTCTTGTTTTTCTTTTTAGTTTGAATATTATAAATTAATCGGCTTTGCAGTATAACCCAAACAATGCGATCCTAAAAAAGCCCTTGCAAAAGGAAAAATTTATATTTCTTTCAGATGGTAGCTATAGTTATAATGATAATTAACACGAGCTTCCTTTTCTGTCATATTCGTTTCGAGAATAATAAACACGACCTGCTCAGTGTGTTTGCCAATGCTCGCAGCACAACGTTGACAACAACTGAATGAATAACAACAAAGTTTACTGTCAGTTGAACAGCCTAAACACTCCATCTTTTGTTTCAAAAATAACAGACTTAAAGTTTAAGTGAGAAAAAGCGATCGAACTAACTTTGATAAAACGCACGGCGTAGCTTGTTAGTTTTTCAAAATTAATTATTTTTTTCTTTTATAAGAGGTTGAAAATAAGCCCGCCGAGTATGTCATATAGCTTTCTAAGTAAGAATATTAATGACGGCGCTAAAACTATTTGCTCTTCCCTCTTGGCTTTTAAAAAGGAAAATTAACGCTTTTTGAAAACATAAATAGTGTTTAAGATTTTGATCCTATCTTTACTGAGGGTCGCTTGCCCACTTTCGGTCTCACTCTCAACATGCATTTTACAACAGCTGACAAGAAAAAAATGTTTAATTTTATTATAATTATGAAAGCTTGAGACACAGGTCAAATCATGGTAAAGGAAGAGATTATTTTGCAACAGACTATACAAGAAGATTACACGCCTTTTTATAAGAAGCATTAAGTTCAACCGAGGCTCGTTGTTCTTAAATTTTAGGTCATTTAAGCCTCAAATTGCCGGTCCTCAAATTATTCTTATTTCTACGTGTGGTTTAGATCCAATAAAACTCTAAACCACTAGGTATTGCAAAACACATACATTGTAAGGAACAAACTTTAGGGTAACATACATGAACAGTGTATAGTTTGAGACGAATCATTTCTGTTAAGAATGAAGCTCAGTAAAGTTTTAAGAAGAATCATTGTTCTTAAACTTAGGCCATTAACCCGTACCTCGTTGTTCTATAAACTGTTCTTATAAAAAAAAAAAGCTTGTATTATACTCCCGCATTTACAAACGAGCTGCCGTGTAAATTGAAAAGTTCTAAAAGCAATTTCAAAATAATAGTCTGTATTCCTTGAGAAAGGAAACTGTATTAAGTGACTCAAGCTTAAGAATAATACCGCAAACTACTCCTCATCTCTGACAAAACTTTCTGGCGTTTTACGAATAATCTCAACCGTGCAAACTAAACAAACCCGTTAGCCATTAGGAGGCAAGTGCGACAAACAAGGCATGCAGCATTTCCTAAGGGATAAATTATCACAGACCAAAAAAGTGAACTAAAGAGCTCACATTTTTCAAGCACCTGCTGACCGTAATGAGGCAGGACAATTCTTTCTTTCCGTTGGAGGCGAATTGATTACTCATTCATCTAATGCGCGGAAATACTACTTATGACAAATAATAGAACTCTTTTGTTTTCACTGAAGCAGATTTTCCGTTTGCAGCAAATGATCTTCTTATGTTGATAAAAAAAAACAAAAAAAAATTGAAAGATCATATAAAGGTGTTCAATCTTTTTCTTCCAACTACTTGTCAACACCTGAAACTGCCCAAAAAGTAATGTGTTATCTTGTTTCCGGATCGGAAAAAGTAGAATCTTTTATCCAGCGTTGTTAGCCCACTGGGCCGATACTTGATTTCTGCCATTACTCACAAAATAATCGCTCATTCTGTCAGTCGAGCTTCCACTGAATCGTGCACCCAACCAGTTCACACCAACTAATCCTGCGTCCGCTCATGTTAGAACAACTGATCGCACAGTTTACAAATCGAGTTTCAAGGAATCGCGCTCTCTGTCAGCTTACACCAACTTATCGTGTATCATCTCGTTGATCGGGCACCCGTGTGTTCCCTTATTGTAGAACAACTGATCACACATCCTGCCAATCTAGATTCCCCAAATAGGGCACCCTGTCAACGCACAAGAACTAATCGTGCATCCTCTTTTCTAGAACTTTAATTGCGCATCTTGCAAATTAAGTTCTTCTAATCGCCTACCCTGTAAACCTTCACAAGCTAACCGTGCGTCATCTCATTGTGGAACAACTGATCGCACCTCCTGGAAATTGAGCTTCCGTTAATCGTGCACCCTGCCAACACACACCAACTAACCGTGCAGCTTATCCTTGTAGAACAACTGATCGTGCGTATTGACAGTTGAGCTTCCACAAACCACGCACCCTGTAAACGCACAACAATAGCTTCCACTAATTGCGCACCCAGCAAACGTACACCAACTAACCGTTCGTCCTCTCCTTGTTGAACAACTGATCGCGTATCCTGCAAATTGAGCTTCCACTAATCGCGCACCCTACAAACGTACACCAACTAACTGTTCGTCCTCTCCTTGTTGAACAACTGATCGCCCATCCTGCAAATTGAGCTTCCACTAATCGCGCACCCTACAAACGTACACCAACTAACTGTTCGTCCTCTCCTTGTTGA
>JAOBAT010078474.1:0-19986 GCA_026413305.1 Hydrozoanthus tunicans | reverse complement strand
GAACAGGTTTCCCCCCTACCCCCCCTCCCCCCCCCTCCCCTTTCTGTTCAGGGTTGGGTCCTCTTCCCTTTCCCATATGGCTTCCTTTATCCCCCTCCTTCGCCAATCTCGTTCTTTATCAAGGATCTTGGCTGCCCTCGAATCCAACATGTTGAAGATTTTTATTAGGGAAAGAAATCCTCAGAGACGTCAATGTTTTATTCAAAGTTTATTTCGTTAGTTTCTTTTTCATGATAGTAATTGTATTCGATAAGTGTCTAGTCAAAAATCATGTTGAATGACAGAGTTGCATATTGCGTTCCAATGATGAGTCTTCCACCTTCAGTAACAACCAGTTTTACTCGGCAGCTTCACACACCCTATTCACCGTTTGCTCTGTTTCAGTGAAAAAAGGACTATTAGTCCGAGAACATGATAAAGAGAAACAAGCAGAGAATCAAGAGAAGAAACTGGTAAAACTTACACAACTTCTCTTTTGCTAACTAATTAAATTCACATTTCACAGTTACATTATATTGACAAAACTAAACTGACTAGCTTTGTAACTAGGTCAGTATGCTGCAACCCAGCAACATTAAGTACTTCACATATAGTACCACAGGACAAAGATATACCCATCCCCAGTCCCATCCCACACAAGAAACACTCTCACGCCACAAAGAATTATATAACTAAACTTAAGAAACCAGGCATGCAGTCTCCGGTCGTGTTTCAGCTAACCTCAGACAGCATTCTTCAGATGACTTTATGTAAATCATTAACATAGTAGAAATGATTGCACTGTTTTTATTTAATTTTTCAAGGCATTTGTTCTCCGAAACCAACTTTGAACCTAAGGGTACCCAAATATTTTCTCAACCAATCAATTTTCATGGTTTCTGTTAAGTGGCTACCTCGTTTATCGCTCATTTCTTTTATTTGGTGACTTACACGAAACGTGACACCATTTTGATGGAAAATAACTAGGGAGCTACAGGGAAGCGGGCGAAAAAGAAGTTGGAGAAGAGAGGGACAAGTTTCTTCCAATCCCTTCTCCGATTTCCTCTCTCCAGACTAGCGACGAACCCAACGACTGACAAAATTGGCCTTGTCGCAGGCTTGGGAATAGGTAAATCATTTACAGGCTGGGAACGATCTTCTCAATTTTTATTTTCAGTACTTAACTTACCTTAAAATATTCCTAGTGACTTCTAGTGCTAAAAATTTTAGTAAGTAGACAAAAAGTACGGTACTGATTGAAATACATTATCATTTCTTTGATAAACTTAAAGCTTGTATGTATACCATCATTGGTTACGCTACTTCTCCATCTATAGTATGTTATTATAGGGGAATATAGTGAGAACCCATACCGCTGGCTACATGAGATCGATGTGGAACGTCCAATACAGAAAGAAAGAGGTTCTTCTCGAGCCAAATTTCAACCCCACTTCTTTTATCAACAATGTTTATCATGAATGAACTACAAACTGCGACAGATAACCATTAGACCAAGGAATTCATTCATAACAAAACAAGACACCTTCTATGTTGTGGTTGTATCCTTTGTGTGGCAAATCGGCAATTTCTATATTGGATTTATTACACAAAACCGTTAAGTTCAAGTTGTTTCATGAACGTTGCATTGGACAGTGGGCATACTTTCTCGTCACTTGTTGTAACAAAATAGTGTGGCTATTATTAAGTGTCCGTTGCGTTTGAGTTTTACAATCAAAAGCAATAATCTTTCAAAAGTAAAACAAGGTTTTGTCTAATTTCATAAAACAGATTGCTAAAGACGCATTCATGCAAAATTCATTCTAATTTCCGTAGCTCACTAGATCTAAAGGACTACAAATACATTGTTTAACTAGCGCTTAACGTTGTTGGATGCAGCGTATATCTTTCGATATATTGGACTTTGAAATGTTGGGTAGTGTTGGATTATGTTGTATAGGCAATGTTGGATGAAGCTAAGTGTGGTTCTAGCTCTAAACTCAACATCGGATAATTTCGCTCGCGCATTCAAAGCACAACAACGTATTTTTGTGTCCAGTAATGTGTGAACATTTCCTCGCATTCTCATTGGACAAGAACAAATGCAACCAAACTGACCAATCAGGCGCAAGGAACTAGTTTGGTGTGATAAATATGGTGTGGAGAAACTTGAAAATCACAATTCTTGGCTCCTGCTTCGTGTAGTGGACACAGAAGTATGAACCAATCAAAAGAAAGATGAATCTTACTCAAACCTAGCATAAACCAATCACAAACCTTGTTTAGTTGCGGCATCCTCGACACGAAGTAAGAACGAAATTCTCTCATTGAGTTTGGAAGTTATTAACTAGTTTCATTAACTAAAGTATTTCGGAAAGTTCAAAATGCGCACTTGTTAAGAAACCCGTTAACCCATTTATTTCGAATATAACCTCTAAGTCTTCTGATTGTAATTATTTATGTCCATGCAAATCGATTTGCAGTTTTTGTTTTATCACGAATAAAGTTTACACCTGTCATTAAGGCCAAAACTATTATATGTGTAAATTTCTTGAAACATAAAGGTTTCAGTTTGCCAAACAAGTCTCTTTTCAATCAATTTCATTGTGACGTTTTTTAATAAAAACTCATTTACCATAAAGTGCTTTGTTTTGATCCTAAAACACGGTGAAACGATAGTGTGGAACGTTTACATCTTTTGGTGCGTTTTTGAACACAAGTCACTCGAAAACCCCTTTAATGTGCTTATTGCTTAATAGCTTGCTCAAAAGCATATTGGAATTGATCTCTTTCTCCTAAATACCTCGATTCAAACACCCGAATGTAACTTGAACTGGTGAAACCAACCTGGTGGGGTACCGGTGTTTTGACCAAGCTGGGCCTTGTAAAATTTTGGAAAAAAACTGATCAAATTTTAACAAACCTGGTAAAAATCCGAACCTCCCTTGCGACCTGGTGGGGTTTTCTTAAATAACTTGGTGAATAAATGATTGATAAACATTTTAAAATGCGAGAAACAAGTTATTTTAGAGTATTTACTATACTTTGCGACCAACTAAAAAGCTGATTGTTTTGAATTTGTTGCCATTGGAAGTTCTAAAGTGCTGACGTTTCGAGCGTTAGCCCTTTTTGGTTGGAACAAACTTTTTCCTTTTTCATGGCAGCAACAATTCTGTACATTCAATGTGCCTGTGATTTGATTCTTGACTTGTACGCACTCCTTAGAGACCCCAAAGAAAAAAGGCGAAGCTACCATGTTGGTGCCCGGACCCATGAGAAATCATCAAAATTCTTTTGTTCAAGGGCTCCAACATGGCCGCTATGATGTCACTTGCAAATCAATAATTGATTGAATTTACTGTTTTTTCAATCTTCAAGCAATAGAAATGATTGGCAGATGAATTATGGTGTTTTGGCTATGAAAGAATGAACTTACATACTAGGGCAACTGTTATATATAGAGATGTAAATGGCATTGTGGGCTATTTAGTTCGATATTAGTACCCTTGACAGACAGCTCTGCGTGATGCCGATCGACCCTTAATCAACTGACACATGGTAAATTACGAGCTTGATACACATCTACAAAGAATAGTGTAAAAACTCAAAAGCATGAAACTTGATCGAAACCTTTAAGGAAAGTTAAAGCACTGAGAGAACTGCTGACAAAATTGATGGGACTACAGCACCTTGTTAAGTACAAGGAAAAAATATTAAAAAGTTTCCTCGTAGAGTTTCCAATTTGGTTAAAGCATGGAACATCAGCACCTTAAATTCCGACTGCAAAATTTAAGGGAATCAATTTTTGTTGACTGCAAAGTAGCTATTGAACTTACTCGCAGACGGAATTTTCTAATGAAGGGTACACAGATTGGTGTGGGGGCATTTTGAGAAAGGGAGAGAATGTAGTCGAATGCAGTGCAAGGTTGAGCATCAAGACACTAAAACTCAGTTGCAATGACTTTGTGCCATGTTTAATGAACATTCGTGCTGAGCAATGGGATCATTTCTACACTGATGTGACTAAGTCAAAAGTGAATGTCTCTCAGGCCGTGAGGATTATGAGTGTTGTTTGGCCTATGGAAAGCGTATGCGACACCATGGTTGTTTCTGTGGATCACAGCTTGTGTGGCGTATTTCTCTGTCAATGTTAGTTTTACTCTGCAATAGACGAGACAAATGAATAAACAAGAGATATGTGACAAAGGAATGTTAAAACAACAAGATTTTAGCACAAGAACAATATTTCAAAGTATCTGAAAGACAAAATTAAATCCTGAATCTACTTCGTAAGAAATAAAATCTAACAACGTACCATATAAGGCAGTTGTAACGGTCCAAGATGGCACGTACAAAATTATGAAAAATATCTATATTCTTTCTTAACTGAGATCATCAAATAAATAAGAAACACATATTTGAAGAAAAACAAAGCACGTTAATAAACTGTAACTAGCCTAACGTTTTTTAGAATTGTTTAGATGCTTGCAATGAGTTCTTCCATACTATTTTGCGTTCAATCAAAAATCAAATTTCCATTCAGGATTTGAACTAATAGTTAGTTTTGAGTGCTAAAGAACAGAAGAGAGTTTGAAAACAAAAGCTGATTTGTTTTGTATAGTTTCAACAAAACGGTTTTATAGACTGGGTATATTCGTAAGAAACAATCCTGTACTACAGCTCAGCAAAATTGTTCCCTTTTTCATCCTTCTGGGATGACTTTAATTGTGCTTTGAGACAAGTTCAACTGACCCTTCTCAGGCGGTGGACAGCCTCATCACCAGGTTGAGACTAGCCGGACTAAAACGAAGGATTAGGTTGAACATGCTATCGGGTTATCACGTGATTACAAACATTTCATTGAGTTGAGATCATCAAGATCTATTCCCATTATGTGTTAGAATTGTAGAAGGCAACCTTTAGAGTGGTATTCAAACTTTTTTGCAATATAACCATGTCAAGCAAAAGATTATTCGGGGGGGGGGGGGGGGCAGTGGCACCACCCACCACCCCGGTTCCAACACCAATGATAACAAAACTTAGTGTCGGGGAAAGGACTGTTTGTGAACTTAAATGAAGTGCTGAAATGAGTTTTGATATGGAACACCATGACATGAATATGTTTACTGTATTATTATATATACTGTGACATAAGACATACTCGTGTGCTTTTGACCTTTTCTCTCCTTGAAAACATCATTCCGTTGAAGGATGCCTGAAGAGGTGAGGAGATGAGATGGCATATAACGTTTGGAAACTACCCAGTGGCCACATGCCCTGTTGAGGAAGTTGCAGCCAGGCAATGTACGCGTTGTGAGACGGAGCTTGCGTTTGAAAGAGTCAGGATGTGTCTGAGTTTGTTTAGGCTGTGTGTCAAGACGAGACGGATTTATGCTACGCTTTATTGCTGCCCAAAGCCCACACGCTCGGTTATGGACTGGACAACCTTGTAACAATGAGGTACCAATCTTGCGTTTTGAAAACCCTGCATTCTTTTGTGTCTCTGCAATCTTTCGTGCAAAGGAGCCCTCATTTTGCTGCATGAGTTTAGGTGGTGAGATGGGATGGGGGGCAATGGTATGTTTATGATTTGGAGCTTTTCGTTTTGTTGTTGCCCATAAGGAACAAGCCTGGTTCATGGGATTGCAGGTAGGTCTTTGTGCTTCTCGAGCAAACTGTGCATGCCTTGGGGAAAACTGTGTTGAAGAGTTGATGAAAGAATATGATGAATAAGTGAAGGAACAATGTGAACAGTGAACTTATAGTAATCAGGTAAAAAGTGATGTTTAAAGAGAACAGAATGTGAGTGAACTAAATGAAAAGTTGGAAGTCTTGGAACTTTGGGAAAGGGACACCAAGCACATAAAGAATATTGATTAAAAACTCAAAGATTTTTTTAAAACAATCGGCCATCGAGATTTTTAAAAACACTGAACAGAGTATTTTGAATGGTTTGTCAAAAATGTAGAATTTTGGATAGTCTGCATCTTCACATTTGGAATTGTAAATCGCAAGTAAACGACTTCAGCATCTACGAATTGGTTGTTCCAACTGCTAAAACCAAACAGTATTCGAGTTGGAAGTTTCAAACTTATTAACATTGACTCGAAGTTGGGTTTTACATAGAATTGCTATGCAGTCTAAATACTCTCTAGTGCTGTACGTACAAACTGGGACTTTTAAAAAGTTTTGGGCATGTATTGTATACTGGAAATCTAAAAGCACGTATACACGTCTGAATGATATAAACGATTTTGGCGCATGAATGCGAAGATTATCCAGAATAAACAAAAATAACTTGAAACTCGTTTTTGTTTTATTTGCGAATTTAGAGAATCGTAAATAATGTTAGAAGTTGAATTTCTTTGGCTTATTATTCGGCCTTTGAACATCCTCTCTCTACTAGCTTCTCATTTGCCTACCATGAACCTAGAGCGGCAATAAGGGTACTTTGGTTTACAATAGCTTTTACTTTTTATACTGACTCGCCCCTTAAAAATTGTACCATTTTTTGGCTCTCTGTGTGTTTCAAGAAGACTTACATTCGGGGTTGGAACCCACTCATTAGTTGGAAGGGCGACCGGTTCCCGAGGCATAACAGAGCCTGGAGACGAACTGTGTAACCCGTTACCAATATTTCTACTACTACTGTTATTCACCTGGGGAGCTTTTTTCTCATTCAGAATATCGTTACGTCTCCCGTAAAACACACTGCAGGCAAATTGTCCTTTTGTACACTCTCCCGATACCGACTTGAGCCTTTCATGAGCGCCCAAAACGCCAGCATCACCTGCATTTGACATGTGATTTTTTCCCACGCGTTTGCCAAGAGTCCACCTACATGATGGGTTTTGGCGAGGGTCTTGCTTGCAGTCAAAATTGGTGTTTCCGTTATGCAGGAAGCCAGATCTTTCTTCGACCGACTGCGTCTCCAGTTTGTTTTCCACCTTTTGCATGCTTTTCTTCCCTAACTGCCAATTAGTCCACTGGCAACCAACATCATTAGAATTACATGGCGGAAATGATTGACGCGAGACGCTTTCCTTTGTAAGATGAACTTCCTGCTTTTTACGTCTCAATTGACACAGGTTATGACCAGCTTTACATGGAAAAGTTGGGAGAGTTTCGGGGTCGTCGCGCCGCCCATAGCGCCATAGACCACACTTCACGCAAAGCCGAGGGTCCCCTTTGGAATGTTTATCTTTCTTAGGCTCTGGTACGGCCTGGTCATTGTCACTAACTGAGTGTTGTGCTTGATCAGCTGTAATCGCGGTCAGAGTTTGTACCTCCAGCGATTTTGCTTCGAAAAAAGATAATTGAAATTTGTAAAGTTCTAAGACGAAATAGGAACATTTTTAAGTAGCGGTCCGAGTAAGAAATAGGCAGGTCAACGGCAATGGAATGCAAAAAGGTGCTAATTGCGATATTGTTAAACTGTTGATCTGATTGGCTAAGCTTTAGAAATTGACCGTATCTTCATGAGTAAGCTTTCCAGTACACTCATTCAATCCTTCTTAGTTAAAACATTTCTATTTTTGAATTTAAGAAAAATTCCATACGGGGAACATTGAAAGTTAAAAGGTTTTCTTTTGCTTTTGTTCTTGAGTTCTATGATTGGCTAAATTATTGTAGCACAAAAGAAACACTGCTTTAAAATAGAGTTGTACTGCTTTTTACTTTAAAATTATGTTGTACACTGGTTGATGTATTTTCAGTATGAAAATGCTAACATTCTGGTTTGGGAAAAGTGAAATGCCGCAGAACAATGGGAGGTTGCCTAGTTCTTACACGGACCTTTACTTAAAATGTTAGGTTTTCGTGCATTGTAAATCGAAGGGAGGATTAGGCTTGTTGTATGTCCTAGCGACTTTGTTTCTGCCTTGTGCAATATTCCCGTGGGGGCGGGAGGTTACCCCAGGGTCAAATGGGTAGAGATGACCGTAGGAAAAATTAAAAAATATCCTAAAAATACCAAGGCATAACAATTTTCCACCATAAAAATACCTGTCGGTCTAAAAGATACCCCCACAATTAAATAACAATTTTTAACAGGATAGCTAGCGGGTTGGTCCTAAGTCCCCTTCGTGTTGCGCTGAATGTGATATGCGGTAAATAAAGACGCGCGCGTAATAGGATGTTGTCATAGATCTTTCAACTTCTTATCAGTACGCACGTTTAATAAAACAAGGGACTGAAAGCAGTGGCCAATAGCCCTACGAAATACCTGGCTCTTGGTTTAACAGAGAGTTTCTTTTAACAACCACTAAAAATAGTCGAGTTGACTATTTACATCTCTAAACAACAACAATAAAAGCGCATGAAAATTCCTCCTTATCAAAAATGTTTTTGCTGAAAATCACAAGAAAATTATTCTCCTAGTCCAGAAGAACTCTTTACGTCTTCTACCTTCACTTCCCTTATGCTCCTCGATGCTATCTTTGTTGGTTACATGAGGAAACTATAGTTTTAACTTCAAGCTTACAATAAAAAAAATAGCCCTGGAGGGGTTATTCGTGTCAATCACATCTCAAAAGTTAACCCGGACACACTCTTTTTTTATTCCATTTTTGTAGTTTACGTATAATGGTTGACAAATGGCGAAAGTTTGGCAAAAATCGCCGTGTAGGTTCTTTTTCAATGGAATGATCTTAGCCAACGAGATCTAGGGTTGCCACGCAAGGGGAGGCGGTCTATAGATTTTAAAAAACATTTGCAAGTAGAGCGCCATTTTTTATACCTACCTCGTGACAAGCCACAAAAGACAGTAGACAGTAGTAATAGTGTAAAGCTTGAGACCATAGTCGCTCTAACAACACTGAAAAACAAGAAAATTGATTTAAAAACAAAGTCAGTACTACTGGCAAGTTTCTAAGCGAACGAAAATTTCTAAGCATTGTTTTGCCGGTTCTCATTGTTTTCTACAAAATCTTATAGCTCACAGAGCAGGGCAATGTCGATAGATAGCTCGGGCCAAATAACATTAATTAGCAGTAGCCACAATAAGAGTAATAAAATAATAATAATATACAACTTGGGCCCACGCGGAAGTTGATACTCATAAAATTTGGTATCAACTCATAGAAATGAATCAGTTTTTCTCTTTTACTGTAGAAAACAGCAACACGCATATTTGATTACAGGACTTAACGACCAAGTTCAATTGTCAAAAAATCAGAGTGTCTTTAGTAAATTGTTCGGACGTCATTAAAAAGGTATCAATTTGACCATATGTATGACAAAACATTTTTGTAATATACCCACAACAACTCAGTTTGGGAAAAAAAAAACTATAGCAATTTTAGAAATTATAGAAAGGAAGCTTAAGTGAAGAGTCGGGTAACAAAGAACAGTCCCGTGAGAATCTCCTCTATCTTGTGCCGGGTTAATGGATTTTTAATTCACGACCAAAACGTGACGAAGCTTTAGTACCAGTGATCTAGTTATAGTTTTGGCAATATAAAACTAAAATGTGTAAGTTTACGCATAAAATCTGTTTCCTCTTCGAAGTTTTCAAGTCCATGCCGTAAAAGATGCTCGTAAAATAGAGCTATGTTTCGCTTCTTTTGTCGCATAATGAAAAGGGACTCTAATATTTAAGACCAGTCTCGAATTAAGCAAATGGCAGACACTAGTATCAAAGAAGAAAGGTTGTACCAGTAAGCTAAAATAGTTTACGCCTCGCAATGGATTATACTTTATAGCTTTGATTTATTGCGGGTTTAAGTGGTAAATATTCAAATCTTTTTGGTTGTTTCCTGTTATTTTGCACGGCCGGTGTGTTTGTTACTCAGAGAAGTAGAGCAACTTGCCTTTTGTGGCTTGAAAAGCGGTTTTGTTTTCTTCTTGTTAAGAACAAGATTCTTAAATAATTTTTCCTTAAACCAAGAATATATTGTGTGCAATTTTAGCTATCAGAACTGAAGAGAGCATAGCTATAGTCAGGCAAAAGCCATACTGACTGCATACAGTCGGACGGATAGTCATTGTCGCTCGTGCAGTTTAGAAACGTTCATTCTTTCATGCATAAAAGAATATAAAATAAAATTTGAGGCGAAACGTGAATTGTTTAAATACTTTTAGGATTTCACTTTCAGCCTCACGTGCACTCTTCGAATGTTCTTTCTCTGTAAATTTGTGTGTTATTTTTTTTAGTACTCATGAATTTTCGAGTGTATGTAGAGTAGAATATACCACTATCGCCATCAATAACTTATGGTTGGGTTTTTTTGAACGATGTACATGTGTCACTAGCCGCCTTTATATTTCCATAATCAGAAGCCGAACCATGCACCAGGGACTAGTTGTTCAGTGGCCAATTAGCGTTAACAACCCAGGGTTAAATTTTTTTAAAACCTATATTCATGTTTTCATCGTTACAGAGACTGACAAATTTTTCTGTGCAAAATCTAAACAGTAATTTATAAGAACTACAAACCTTTCTTTAGAAAAAAAAGGACTGCTTTGGTTTAACACAGGGTTCGAACAACCCAACCAATTGGTAAGCCATACGAGAGCTCAGTCAGGTATAGGCATTATAATACTTTTTGAAAAAACCTTTTTACACTGAACACAGTATGTTAATAAAGCGCTCTACGTCTCCCCATCTTCAGCATGTTCTTCCGTAGACACAGTGGAATTTTTTTTAGATTTTTATAGCTTTTTTTTCAAAAAAACCATAACAGTCTTAAGATTTATGTTGAGTTTGAGTTCGATACCAAATAATAAAAGGCAGTCATTTTATCAGGGCAAAAACATTACCTTCAACATGCTGAACGCTTAAACAGTGGCATAAAACTGCCGGACAGTTTAAGATGAAACAGGTTTTGTAAAAAAAGCGTGAAATAAAAGGTCGTGTTGTTGGTAAAAAAAGCTAAAAGAAAAACGTGCGCCTTTCAACTGTAAAATCATACTCACAAAGAAAGAAGTTCACTGGTTGATGGCCGTTCAGTATCTGGTTGTGAGTTTTGTTGGTGTTATAAGTTTCAAGACGCGATCTTTGTGAAAAAAGCGGCTCACGGTCCCCTTAAAATACCCGTCCTCGCCTCAGTTGGAGCCAGCCATAATGGACAAGTGTTTGTTTTACTTTCTTTAGGAACAGGATGCTATAGCTAAAGCACTTCCCCTCGTAAAATGATTAATAGGTGGGCAAATTGTCTTTCACAAAGAAAACGAGAGTTACTCCTTCCGTCTTGGCAAGTCTTCAAAGCACAGAATGGTTACAACCCAAGCTCGAGGCTTGAGATAAATGAGCTATTTATCTTGTGACGCAAACAATTTAGCCTTTAAATGGAAACGAGTTCTCTTTAAATCACTGTGGAAGCTCGAGACTTCGCTTTATGATCGTTTTTACCTGCACGTATCAGTATTCAAAGCTTTGCCCTCCAAATGCTAGACTACTATTATTAGTCGATATGAGTAAATAAAAATGAGTTTCCTTTTTATCTTTTTTGATATTCAAAACAAACAAACGGATCTGTTGACTTCACTATGGGTACAGAGTCAGAGGCAGCTAGATTGTATCTCACTCATTCCCGCTTCAATTTTAGTCCATAAAACTCTGAATGGGAGACAAATGACGGCCTCGACCGCTATATTTTACAATATTCACAGGCTTGCAAGTTAGAGCAATATATAAATCCTTGTAGTTGTACATCAGAATAAAGTTAATCTTAGCTGGGGTTTGTAACCAGTTGCAATATATTCTGTTCATTATTTTTCAAAAAATTGTTTTTCGATTCCGCTTCTAAACAAATCTTTACCGAGCTCAATAGAATAACTAGTATAACTATAAGGTTGCTATCGACGTTGGTTTTAGCTCATCTACTTTTTACTGCCTTTGTGAAATACTTGTGTAGAAAGTTTATACCTGCTGTTAAAGTTAAGCAAAAACAAAACAAAATGCTTGATCACAACTTTGACTGTCGTTTTTATACAAAACACTTTTTAAAGCTCAAAACACCGACATTTGAAAAGTAGTCGCGCGTTAATCTATGAATGGTTTTGCATGACAATAAACCACGAATCAGAAAAAATGTTGTGTCAAATACAAAGTGAATTTTTTGGAGCTTAATTTTGACACAGATTGGTAAGTGAGATCAACTCATCTCATCTGCTTTCTGTCATTTTTAAATTGTATTGAGAAATATCAATATCATTTATAGCTATTATAAAAGCTAAAAATATACAAAAAACTATTTTAGTATTTTCACCCACGGCCAACTTCACCGCTTTCGCCGAGTTTTTCGTACTTATCACAAAACTTCATTTAAACAATCATTCCAGCATTATGAACCTAGTTTTTGTCTTGACCAATATGGTTTATAACCACATTCAGAATTAAGTGAGAAGTGTGACGAATTACACAGTAGTTTGGGAAAGGGGGTTGACACAAACAGTGGCTTAAAAAATAAGGTTGCCGCTTTTCATACAGGACACATTTTTTAGAAAGGAAAACCATCATAAGATCAAGGTTTAAACATTTACAAGATAGTTGAACGATATACAAACCGTAGATACTCGTAATAAAAAGTCTGTTACGACCGTTTGTTGAAATTTTAGATACAACAAGCCACATAATGCGGGCTTGTGTAAAATAATCTATGGATGGACTGACTTAATCGTGAACTTTGTGTTAGTAATTGTGACAAGTGAATCCAATTTTTTTTTCCTCCAGGGCGTGAGGAATCTTAAAAACTACCCACATGAGTATTGAAAATGGTCCTTGCCCCAAAACTGAAGTAAACTTAGATCGTGTTCTGATGGGACCAACCGATTTTGGTTGGGTTGAGTTGGTCGAGTTTCGGGATTGGAAGCGGAATCTTGAATCATAGATCACGGCTAAAAAAAGTGAAGGAATCATGAATCACATCATCTCGCAGGCTATGAATCATGAATCATGGACAAAGAACATATGAATCAAGAATCTTGAATTTTTGTACCATGATTCATGAAGAAATTCTTTAAATGAATCACGAATCATTGGTCAAAAACATCTGGGAATCACTAATTATAATACTGAAAAGGTTCCGCTTCCAACCCCGAATCGAGTTGTGCCGGTTCTATTGGGAAAAACCGTTTTCGATTGGTTTGGTTTAAAATCAACCTTTTCCGCAACAACTCTGACCCTGGTTAAAAACGATTCAACCGAAAAAGGTTGGAAATGTGTTCTATTGGAAACTTCAAATCGGTTTAGGTTGAAATGGTTGGTCCCAATAGAACACAACCTTAAAACCTTCGTTTCAAAGTTTGTTCAAGGTTCACCTACCGGCTCAAAATGGGACGGCGTCACGAGTTGTCAAGGTCACTGAGCTAAAGGAAAAAAATTCAACAAATTTAACTCATTCGGCGAGGGTTCAACTGATTTATTTTTGCTAGAAGGTTTTTTAAGCCTTCAATTCAGAAATTAGGAAAAAGAATGTCAATGAATAAAGAAAAAAACGGATGTGAAATTATTCTTCAGCAGCATTACCTGTGACTGAAATATTAATGTCGGAATATTTTACGAAGCAGTTCTATGCCTAAACCAAACAAACACCAAGCAGGATTTTCAGATATTTTTATGGGAAAAAAGGTTGGTATACCGTTAGGACCGGCTTAGCGATACGTCATGCTGACTGTGAAGAGCTAGTATCTTTTAAATTTAGTTTTATTGCAAAATTTACTAAAATCTCATTATTGTGATGAATTCTTTTAAGCATTTGTTCGTTCTAGAACCAAAAGAGAATGAAACTCGAGGGGCCGCGCGGGTGACCACATACGCATGGGAAGTAAAATATTTTGTATCCAGGATAGTTTTGTATGGTAAAAAAGATATTAATTTGTTTGCGGAAGAATGCGTGGGGAGGAAATATTTAACATGATTGAAGATTTATGATTTCAAGTGTTAATCGACATTTTGAAGCTTATTAAATTCGTTTTCAGTAAAACTGCTAACTTTTAACTGAAAAAACAAAAAAGTAACTATCTCTATTGCAACATTTTACCCTTTTTTTTAACTGAGCGAATGTTACAGCCTTCATGAGGATAAAATCCTTTTATCTAAGACACGGCGCAGTTATTGTTTCTTGGAATTAAAAAAAAGTCGTATCAATGTCATTATATATTTGGCTTTGTTCTTGTTTTGACGATTGTATAGGCCTACAGCGTGCATGTATTTGGCCTTTCAAATTGAGTCAATCTAGCCGAACTCAAACCCGAGGGCAGCCGTCTCAATTTATTCGGTCGAATATACCTGCAGGCTGTACCGTCTTAGGATAATTTTAATTTTAACCCAAACAAATCGTTGAGCAGAACCGAACTATTGCAGAACAACAACGGTTGTCGCCAGGTGTTTTAGCTGGCCTACAGAACCCAACTTGTCATCAAACCAAATTTGGAAACGCTTTTTAAAAAGTAATTTTACAGCTTTTAGTCACTGCTATACACTCAATTTTTCGTAAGAACCTTTTTTTATAAGAACATGAGGATGAAAATCGCAAAAAAAAATAAAAAATAAAAAACATGTTAAGACCATGCCGAGGCCGAGAAATGATGAAGAACATTTATTTATGATGGTAACCTATTGCAAATAATTCAAAGTGTTATTATTAAAAAAATTGCTTTTTGACGCATGGGTTTCTTGACTAAAGGTCGCAGAGAACAATTTTACATTGCATGTTTTTTCATTTACCAAATCGCAGTTTTTACAGACACATCTATCGAGACAAATTAGCAAGTATCAGCTACTTCTACTTTACTACACAGATGTACAACATAGATACATGTATTATTTATGTTGTCTTAAACCAGTGAAGATGTTTTAAGAAGAAGTTCAACTTGTTGAATATTCGGCGCCGATGGCACGAATGACCAAATTCGCTCCAAACGGCCCCGCACACTGGAGGAATTTGCTTACGCCAACTGTCACGAATGACCATTAGCTCACCTGCAGCTCCAGTGTGCGCCGGGCTTTAGAAACTGCATATAACAAAGAACTTTGCGCCGATCCGCTAGCTATCATGGGAAAATTGGTATTTTGGGGGGTAATTTCATAACAGAGGTATTTTTAGGGGGGGAAATTTTTATCCCTTGGTATTTTTTAGGGTATTTTTGTGACTTTTCCGACGGTCATCCCTACCCCTTTAAGCATCTTTCCATTTGCAGATTTATAGTTAGTTTGGTACATCTATCAAGTGAAGCTGTTAGGCAGTGCATGTACATACACAACACACACTTCTTGGTTTTACTTGTACATTGGGCTCTTAACTGCAGAATACCCTGCTACTACGGTAATTTATTACTGCGCATTCTTCGTTCTATAAAAATAGATGCGCGTTATAATCAAGAACAAAAGATGGTACTAGGTGGCTGGGTATTCTGCAGTTGCTCCACATTGCGCACTTCGGTTTCTTTCGAATGTTTGCTCTTGCTCGGTTGATTACGATTCTTTCTTGATTGTAAAATGAGTCATTTTGTTCACAAAGGACAAAGAATTATGAAGCCCTTAACTCGATCAGTTTTAGGTTTAATAGTTGTAAAGTAAGATTACTTCAGCTTTGCTGGTGTCACACCAGCGTGGCCTCCAGAGAATGAAAACAACCCAGAACAACCTACTGTAACTCCTCTTGATAAATAAAAGCTATTTGTTACAACACTTTGTACAAAAAATGTTTTTGTCTAACATCTGATAACCCGAAGCCATATATTCTTTCTCATTAACGAGTTTAAGTGGTTTCCAGCACCAAACTTGTAGGCGGCATTAGCATGCCTGTTGTTACTTCAGTTAAAAAGTATAACAAGGTGGATAGATAAGTATAATGTCCAGCGGCTTTCATTTCAAGATAATTATAACAAAAGGATTTATTTGAACGAAACTTACAACAAAACTTCAAGTAGTCCCCAATCATCCTTTTTTAAGAGAAGCATATTGCAACTAAATTTTAATTAAAAAACTAAAAAAACTCGAAAGTGACAAGTTAATTTACACAAAAGTATCAAAAAGGCTAATCTTAAAGTTAACATGTTTAGTTAAATGTCACCAAGGCACAAAATTCAACGAAATCGTCAGTGCCCTCCCCCCTCCATCTAAAGACAAATTTGAACACACTAACCCATCCAAGATATATTGTAATGAATTACAGCATGTAAAAACACTTCAGCTAAAATTGCAACAAAGACTCACTTGGTTTTTTCATCTGCTCACTAATCTATTGTTAATCATGCTTAGGAGTTAAACTGCCTGATTACGTGATCAATAGATGCCCTACAGATTGGGCAGTGGTCTCCACGACTTTTCAGCACCTGAGCACAAGTCCAACAGCAGCAGCAGTGACCAGTGTCACCATGAATTATGGTAGCATTTTTGGGTTTCTCCAAACAAATAACACACTCACTGCTTTCCTCATTATCCGTTGTGTGTTCTGCCTCTGGATTAGTGACGGCCATACCGCACACTGAGGTACTTGCCTCAATTGGTTCAGGGGGTACATGCTGCCTCTGATTCCATGGGTCAAATGCTAATCCAAAATTAATCTTTGTAAGTACTTGAACAAATGCACTGCTGTACTTTGTATATCTCTTATCAGTTTTTGAAAGGATGGCAAGAAGACAAAAAAATGTTTTAATCTGACGGGCCCATAAAATATTTTACTTGTACTATGGCATTCAACTCGTTTGTACGCTTGAATCCCGCTTTATGGCTATCTCTTTACGGCCACCTTGTTTTAATGGTCAATTTTTGTTTTGTTTGCCATTAGACCATACTTTTTCTTATAAAAAGGCCTTGTTACCACGGTGACCCCGTTATCATGGACAATTTTTTCTGGCCCATAGATGAGCAAATTAATGGGGTCCCGTTGCATTGGTTTCTGTTACTAGAGCATCTTTTCCAGAGGCTGGACTGTTGATACTGTGTATGTCCAACCTGCACTCATCAGTAATACAGTAGGTGTTGTATTAGTATGGCCAATTTTCACCTGCCTGGCAAGGCTGGGACTAACAGGAACCACATTCCCAGCTAGTCTAGCACCCATTATGATTAACAACACACAAAGATGGGAATAATGCTAGGTTTAACAGTGTTTTTCTGTCGCATCATATGGCATTTCTGCAGTTTGTGATTTTATTTGTGATTTTAAATTTGTTTGAAAAAGGAAAACTCTAAGGCGAAGTGGAATAATAAGTTTTTTTTCCAACGCCTACTTTCACGTCTAGGGAAAACACTGTTACTAGTGAATATATCCTATTTTTAACTCTTCTAGCCACTGTAACCTAAGCAGAACTAAGAGATTGGTTTCCAATCACATGACTTTTGCACACTTTCATTTTGCAACCCAAGGGCAGTTGCTGTGAAAGGACTATGAAAAAAAGACTATAACAGACTTTGTAGTACTACCTCTTTTTCAATAGTATTTGACTTCACACAAAAAGTTTAAGCTCTACGGTCCGTTTTTAACAGATCAGCAATAACAGAAGCCAACCTCCAAAGTACAAGGCAGCCGACAAACCCTTGTAATCAAACCAGCAATTCTTTGCTGATGATTCTTTATTTGACATATGTGAAGAAAGCTTCTTACCTGCTGGAGGAATACCCTGTCTAAAGCTGTTATAACGTGGCCCAGTTTCATCAAAACCTAATAATGGAAACAAGGTATTTTCCATAAGCTGCAAATAGTTATTGATATCTAATTAAAGGTATGAAATATGCCACAAATTTTTTCTTGTAAATAACTGGGCAAGCAAAGGAAGACATCAACAAATGAATTTTTTTGCAGTAGCAAAGTTCAAGTGTAACATTGAAATTTTAACAATAGTTATTTTGTTCTATTTTCAGTTAAGAGTAGATCATTTCCAGCTCATAGTATGTTTAGTAAACATCTATTAAATTTAGCCAGTCCAAATGTGTCAAGCACTGAAATTATCTTACAAGGAGTATAAGTATAAAAAGTACTCGACAATTTGAAATTTCACTGACATTTTAATATAATTTAGTTATAACATCTAAACACAAATACAAAGTCAACTATTCAACAAGAAAATCTTATATTGACACTGGGGTCGGATTGTGAATGTCTCCATTGACCAATGAAACAAATACATGTAATTATAAAGTTTCTATCATGGATTTAATGATTGGTGAAAACAAAACTCCAGGGGTTTTCAAGGAATTTTCCAGAGTAGCAAAATAATTTTTCCAGGACCAAATGGTCCCTAAATATTCTCTCTCTATGAAATGAATTTAACAATATGAACTTTAACTTCAGCAACCTTGCTGCCAAAACTCATGCCAGGTTCTTCAGCCTTTGAAGATCAAAATGACCAAGCCTGACCCGAATCCTAAGAAAAAACTTCCTGAAATTAAGTCTAGATAAAAATTGTACTCGTAATTGCATGCAAGACGCTATGTACAGTAAGTTTCGGTTTGTTTAAACATTAAAGAGTTGAAAAAAGTAGAATTCTGAAAGTAATGGCCCTTTTAGCTTTTGGATTTTGCCAGCAAAAGGGGCTGCTACTTTTCAGTAGCCGTTATTTTGGGACTGCTAAAAACGTTTTCAACACGAAATGGTCTCAGACAAAGAGGGCATGTATTACAAAGTTTAAAAGTTGATGCCATTGATATTCATATTCCTATAATGCAATATAAACTGATGAACAAATTATAGTAAAAAATTTTATAGACTACTGTCATACTCTGAAAGTAACAGCCCTGGTAGTTTTCAAATTTTGTCAGCAAAAGGGGCCACTACTTTCGATTAGCAATTACTTTCCAGGGAGGGGGGCAGGGATTTAATAGGAGGGCAAAAAAGTACTGCTACTTTCGGGGGAACCATTACTAAATTGGAATTCTATAATGGTGGTCTCCTCTTTGTTAGGAAAAGGGTTAGAGAGAGTCAAGCCATTAATTGACAAAGCTACCTTGGTCTTGTCTTTCACCATTCGACATACAGCTATTGCAGAGATCAAAGTTGCATATCCCACAATGCCATGGCTTGTTATCCATTGGACTTTGATGAGTAGAGCCACAATTATCACACCTCCATCCTCCTGCGAAGCTTGCATACACCACAAAAGAATCAACCCTGAGCAGGGGGTGAGCATGCAACAGTGACCGACGTTCTTTGAAGCAATTCCTGCAACAGTCGAAATCACAACCTTGATTCGAAGTGCAGTGGTATGCAAATCTGTTATGAGAAAGAAAACCAAGTTAACATCAAAATCGATTCTATTTAAGGAGTTGGGTGGGAGAGGTAACTGATTTTCATCAAAAACAGAACCTCTTTACTTCATCAAGTATAGAAAAGATTCCTTCATTGAAATATGGGGAATGAAGAAAATCAAGTTCCCAAGGGCAGTTCTTTGTTACGGACGTTACAGTTCAGTGAAATTATGATGTTAAAGTTGTTGTTAGTTTTTATGTTTGGAGCCAAGGAAGTTATTTTAATACATACCAACAATGATTAGGTCAAATCATTTTAAAATGTACTATTATCAAAAGATTATTCTTTTTAGACTTTGCATCGAAGGGAAAAAAATTGTGTTACGGACGTTACACAAAATATCACGTTTTCTCAAACAGTAATACTTGACTCCATTTTCCTGTGAATTTAGAAAGACAAACAAAGTATTTTTATAACAGATTTTTTCAGATGATATTTGAGCTTACTTTTTTAGTTTTTTCATTTTGAAATAAAAACTAAATCTACTTTGGTAAAACTAAATACACCGTTACGGACGTTACACCCTCTGTTACGGACGTTACATTCTGTGACTTTTGAATAATGGTGTTTGTTATCTGAAGTTTTTCAAGATGTAGAGCACTAAATTTAACTTTTTCTGTGTAAGAGAAGCAAAAGAAGCAGTAAATTTATGGGACATTATCAAAAATTGATATTCAAAGACTAGGTTTAGCTTCTGCTATCTCAATTTCTAAGCTTAAGAGAACTATTATTATTTTAATACCAATGCAAAATATGAGCTATGTTTCAAAACAAACACAAATTAAAATAAATGAGTAGTTTTTTTTATTGGTAAGTA
>JAOBAT010078463.1:0-19989 GCA_026413305.1 Hydrozoanthus tunicans | reverse complement strand
GTGCTGCCGAAATCTCTTCGTCGTCTTGTTTACAACGAGTTTTGCATAAAAACTGGCGAACAGACAACAAGATTTTGGCAACACAATGCAATGGTGTGATTTCTTCGCACTTCCGGAATAATTTGATGGGAAAAACTATTACTCTATTACTATTACTAAAACTCTCACTCTGTTCTGTAACTCTACTAGCTCTCTACAAACTCGATACAAGCAACCTTCGGGTAGCAGTTTGTGAACATCAAAACAACTACGTTTACGTTCTTTATGTGACAAAGACAGGTGACCAATTAACAATAAACACGCCTTTGTTCACGCGATTAAATGCAAGCTCTTTCGGCGGAACTGAATCACGAGGTTTGTAGTAGTGAGTCTTGTCCGAAGCCGGACATGTTGAATAGTATCTCGAATTGCAATGGAAGCGTTGCTGTTGATCATAATTTGGGGACTTGTGAAACAAGGTAAGAATTTAATAATGAAGAGAATGTTGAAAAGATTACAACGACACAAAATTTCATACTGAGTTACTAAACTAGAAGGGTCGAGAAGGCCACCGCTTGTATAGATCGAGTACCGTAATTTTAAATCGGGGAAGTGAGAGATGGTTTTAAAATTTATTAGTTTTCTTAAGTTTTATTAAATTTTATAAGTTAGAATGCATTTTTTACGATATTTCTTGATCTCTGTATGGATTAATTTTGTTTTGCTATGTACTAATCTGCATAACTTTAATCCATTATCGTTGTTGTGGCTAGGTTGAGACTTGAATTATATGGTGTATATTCACACCACAACTCATATATATTCATATGCATTTGCTTCGTATGGCTCGCTTTAATTCAGAATCGATCTTAGTTGATAAGTAATGCATGTTTTCACTCCGTTGCTTCAGATCCTACACACAACATGTACAATAACAAAAATGTTGGTTGATAACAGTATAATCTTCGTCCGAACTATCGTTTATATCTTGTCATAGTAAAACCGAGTTTTAACTTGAGAACTGACAAGACTTTCATGTCAAGCTATAAGAGTCGAACTGCTTAGGGAAAACAGGGGTCAAAGACTTCTCGAGAAATATGTCCGTATTTTTCCTTTTCAATGTTATAATCAAGTTAAAATTCTAGTAACGTCGTTGCTGTTTTTAATTATGGTTGGATCAACAGTTGAGCGATTTTTTCTATTGTTTCATGACGCAAACAGGTGCAAACAGCAGCAAGACCCAGCCGTCACAGAATCGAAATTTACATATTTTCAAACGTGTGTCTTCTTAACCGTTTATGGTTAAATATGTATAGCCGTTTATTAATATGAACACAGTCAACTACTTTGAATAACTCTAGAAGTCCGAAAATCTTGATCTTTATAGTCGCGCAATTTAAGGTTCTATTTGAAGTTGAAAACATCTTGCACTAGAACTCGTAGCCATGTCACTCGTGTGGTTACCTGTACACGCGAGGACTGGCTGGCTGCAGTCAAAACTTTGCGTTGTATTACTATTTCTACTTATTTAATTTTGACGGATTCTATGAAAAGTAGCTTTGTGCTAAATAACTTGTTTCATCGCTAAAACCGAGTCATAATGACTGAATGTACATATCAGATAATGTATGCCCTAAGTTACATTTACTTGATGAGAAGTACTCGGAGCAGGGGCGCATTAGTTTTATGAAGAGACATAGGCTAAAACTAGCCACTGTTGTGTGACGGATTTATTTATAGTAACAACGCAAAGAGTCACACCACGGCTAAGGACGTATTGAGAGCGTGGCGTGACATGAAAATAACTAAGTTTCTCTTCGGAAAATAATTCGACTTGCTTGTGGCACGATGGTTTACCGCGGGAGAAGAGGGCGCAGATATCTTTGCAGTGGCTTGTTTATCCCTAGCTGTCACGTGACCACCTAGGGCCCAGCTTGTACGGCCAGTGCCAAACTACAAAAGTACTCGCGATGCAAAAATACCACTATGCTTTTTGTGGTAATGTTTTCTTCTATCAGATTGTTGTTATTGCGGCTATTATTACTAAACATTACTAATATCAATGATGTTATTGACTATTTTGGTAAGATAAATGGACGAGTTTATACATGTAAACAAAAACAGTCTCCCAAAAAGAGATTAGTTTCAACTCTTATAAATAAGAACATTTGGAAAAAACAAGACCTAATATTTGCTGATTCCTCATCCCTTTCTCCCCTTAACCCCCGTATCCTTTCCAAACCCAATTTCGCCATGATTGAGTTTAAATACAACCACTTTATCCGTTGTATTATCTGCTCAGATGTATCCGATATACTCATCATTTCAATCTTGAGTTAAAATCTCTTTCGTAAACATTACACTACGTGCGTACTAACACAAGATATTGCACCTGTAGGTGTTCAAAGCAAAATACGAGTTGTTAGTTCCTTTAGGCCTTAGAGGAATTGTAAAACATTATTAATCTCAAATAAAAAATAAAACTTGTATTAAAATTGTGTCCATATCAGCATCTGAAGTTTGACAATCTTGTACATAAATCTGACACCAAAAGTTTTAGTTTGATCATTTACACAATTCGAATTTCCCACGCGCCGGCTTTTTGAAATGTGACATGTTTAGGTTGTAGCGCCAGACTCCTCTCGTTTTTGCTATTGTTTATCGAGAGTGGAGACTGGCACTGCAACAAAAACACGTCACGTTTCAAAATGGCTGCGCACATGAAATCCAAACTGTGCTAATGATCAAACCAAATTGTTAGAGTTACAGTATGTATGGGGTTATCAAATCTGAACTGTTAATATGGACACGTAAAGACTTGACAAAAGGGTTATTTGAAAGCCAAAAATCTTACACACACGAGAGGATTCCTTTAAAATTGACACTGTTTGTCCTTATTTTTGTATTGGCTTGTTCTCGTTTTTTATAGGCTCCTCCCTGCAATGCTACAAGTGTGCGTCGTACACATCAAGCGCCGAGTGTAAAGATTTCAGAGTGAAGAAACTTTGCCATCTGGGTCACCTCTGTAGCAATGGCACAGTTCAAGTGTACTTCCACAGTTTGCATAAGAACCTGACAGCTTATTGGCATGGCTGCTCAACGGAGCACCAGTGTAGAAGAAAAATTTGTCCGAATTTCTGGGGCATGTTTGGTCAGATCTCATCCTGCAAAATGGATTGTTGTGGCACTGACTATTGTCCCGATTTCAAAGGAAATGGTAGCGACTTAGTAAAACATTCAAGAGGAGAGGCACCAGCTATCGCTTGTCTCCTCTCCGAATGGCCTTTTGTAATTGCCACATTACTCATTCGTTTAATCAATGATTACCTAACTTGATATCATAACAGAAGACATACCACTGGTCGATTTAAAAAGCGGGGTGCGCTGTTTGTATCTGCGCATGCTCAGATAAGGGTTCTCGACAATTCAGACCACAGGGCATTCAATGATAGTATATACCGAGATCCTAGTCTTTTTGTAAATACTGAAAAGTCCCTAGCCGAGAAAGCGGGGGACGGGAATGGAACAGAAAACATGGATCTCTCCTCTCGGGGAAAGGGGAATTCTTGTCGTTCTCATGTTAATTTGTGGCACTTCTCAAATTTACAGTCAAACTGAGCCACCTCAAGACGAATCTTGGTTATTCGATTCGGGAGAGGATGTCAGAAAGTCAACGAACTCGTGCATTTGAATGATTACCTTGATCATAAAGTAAGTAAAACACTAAAACGAGGGCTAAACTCTGTGGCTTGAGCGGACAGCAGAATCTTCACCAAGACACGAAAGAGACAAACTACCTGATTGCTTCTTGGAGGGATATCTGCAAAAGGTTAGACTTTCGCGTCTTCTCAGTCCGCAGGTCAAGTCTCTCAGTCTACTAAAACTGGGCATTAAAAGAATCCACAACACTTCTCAAAAAAGAGTAGAGATATCCGATGTCATGGACTGTCAACTATTAACTGAGGCACTTCGTAATGAATCTAAATGTGAGCCGTATATATCAGACTATCTAAGACCCTCGTCTTCAATGTCCATGTATTACTTTGTAAATCAGTGGTTGAAAGCCCTGTTTAGGGAACTGTATAGCTTTGTATTGTATCATATTGTATAACGTTGGACTAAAACACTCCGACGAGGATAAATTTTGTATTGACAGGCAACAATGGGGACTTTGGGCAAAAGGGAGCAAATGTCGTACTGTTTTTACACGTAGTATCGAAACTTATCGGTATTCATGTTTTTACAGTTCATCCAGCAGAGCGTTTAAGAACAGGGCCGACCGGAGCCTCCTTCTGTGAAAACTTAATTCGGGTTTTCCTGCAGTTGACAACTCCAATTCTGTGCAAGCTCGCTTCGTCATAAAGGTTTCCTTGCGACAAAAAAGATACTGTCGTACACCATCTTCATCATCGACCGGTTGTTTTGCATGTAAGCCGTTGGTATGTTGGTTTGTTCCTTCTAAAAAGAAACAGATACAAAAAAAATAAGAATTTTATAAATTTGAAATGATAATCTTACAGAAAATATCACTCTTTTATCAAATAAATTTCACCTGTTTTCAAGAGAGGCCAAAACAACTAATATATTTCAGTTTCGACAGCGACTTATACTCACCCTCCCCTCCCCTAAAGTTAGAGTTATACCTAAAAGTTAACTGTAGCTCTCAACTAGAAGGTGGCGTACTGTTAGTTACGAGGAGACCTGATGGTCCAAATTATAAGTTAAAGAAATTAAGAAGGAAAACTAAATAATATAGCGAGCCCACGAACTTCGTTGTCCGACAGCACAGAAGCACGAGTGCTCAACGACGAAAAGATAGAGAAAAGTCAAAGAGAAAGAAGATGAACGGGCTGTATTCAAAATACCGTTGCGGTAAAAATCTCCTGGGCCCGGGTGTTCACAGCAAAGACCGATTGGGACTAACCCAGTTTGAAACTTTTAACCTACGCCTTTGTTTCCAACCATACAGTGGCTGTTTCGACCTGTAATTTTAAAAAAGACAAGTTTTTCCTCGGAAAATCTATATAGTATCTTCTAAGAACTGTAAAAAGAAATTACTGCTTGAATTTTGGTTTAAACCAGGTTAACCACCCTTTGGACAACCAAGCCCTGATGTTTTCTTAGTCACTCAACTTACCACCAATTCAAATTTAAAGTGTTGCGTTACAATTCTCCTGATGTCCTCGTAACTAAGTTCCACTGACCATTCATTGGGAACATCGGCAAAATGATAAAGAAACGGACCTGAAATGTATTAACTCAGTTGATTTGAGTTGCTAGCAAAAGCGTACGAATTTACGGAGTTAAAGAGATACTGAAGCCATTTTGTCATTGGTATCTTTATAACTTTGAGAGCATTTCCAACACTTCTATAATCTGTAAATGGATCAAAGTGCTAACCCAACCATTTTAAGTCCCCGAAATAAGCGCTTTCAGTTGGTTAACAAACGAGAGCATACTAAAATCGGATTTTGTCCGGTCAGGGTGGAAGTAAATTTTTTGTTTATTCAACAAATTATTCCGGAAGCGCACGTTGGTTATGCAGTAATAAATAGCCAAAGAAACGCGAATCACCAATCGAGTTTACTATAAATCATCTCATATGCAATTTACTGAGCGCAAATGAAATAAATGTTTTATTAAATTTAATTAGCTTTCTGAGACCTTCGATACTTAATTTCAAATTAAAATTTTTCAGCTTGCCAACACTTTCGTTTTATGGTCATTCGGTACACGAGCCAGCCAGCCAGCCAGACAGACATTTTTATTTCCACTTTAAGTGCATTACATAAAATTCAAATCAAAAATAAATAAAACTATTTGACAGTGGTTGGCTACCTGAAATAACTATAAGAGTTAAACTAGTCAGGTACCCATTTTATTTTGAAACTGCAGTATATTAATCAGGGAAGAAGGGGAAAAAAATGAAAAATAAAAAATAAAAGTTGTTTGGTTTATAAATTATACATACAGTAGTATAGAGTTGACAACTGTTTAGAGCTGACAACTCAGAAAGCTAGAAACACAATATTCTAGGTTGAATTTCAATAAAGTTGTGATTAGATTTGATAAATAAATTATCAACGCCATAAATGAAGTTGAGAAGCTAACAATTTATTTAGTGTTATACGAGCACTGAAATTTGCCGCGCAATATACTTACCCAAATTGATCCAGTATCCGCCAGGTTTTAGAATGCTGTAAATTTTTTCTATATATGCTATCACATTATGTGCAGTGTCTATAAAGAAACATGTGGCCACACAGTCCCACTCGTCTGAAACAAACACAAACGATTAATTATAGGTTAAAGATTCCACTGTGTAACAACAAATAATAAATAGTAAACATTTTTAAAGCAAATTCGTTACCAAATCTTAACCACTTTTCAAATTTGTTCCCAGGGCTTATCACTGGCAGGTGCAGCTCCTGCGGCATTTGTAAACTGAATACTCTCAAGGTGCCAAATAAAAGTCCCTGGATGCTTATTATACTTTCAATTTTTCTCCAGCCCCAGTGGGCCCTAAAAGGACCCAATCCTGTTTTGGTATGTTCATCAAGTGATCAAAATTTTAAAGTTTTACTGATCAGTGCGATGTTCATTGTTCGTCTTTCCCTGTTTTTGTTTTCTTTTTTCAGCACGGGCAACGAGAATCTAGATTTTAGAAATCAATAAGTTATTGCGTATATTAATAGAAAACACAAAAATTTTGGGAAAAAAAAAAGTTATTACGTATCTTTGCTGGTCCCTAGCTGTTATCTTCAGAAATTTCTCTCCCCTCACCGATTATTTGGACCACGTGTTTATTCAATGTTTAAGAAATTTCTCATCCCCCCATTTACTTTGCACCTGAGGGTAGTACAGCCAAGTAAAAAACTCCTTCAACTTTGAGATAAACATACAAATTAGACACAAGCTACACCAACAGAGTATGCCAAAGTTTACTATGGAAACGCAGAAAGGAAGTTTTAGCTAAAGGTATTTTTAAAAAATCTCTATTCTCTCAACTTTCAAATGTGAGATGTGATTTCCAATTTAGGTTGTAGAGCCCCTTTATTGCCTAAAAAGGTTAAAAATTTAAAACAAAGTTTTCATGGTGATAAGTTATTAACACAATCACAAGTTCGCCGGCAAAACAAAATGCTTAGCAACTGCACTGGTCACCATTCTCAAAGTACTCTGAAAGTATTCTGAAAGCAAAACTTTCTACCTTTTGTTGTGTAAACTTCTAGAAAGTTTCCTGCAGCCATTGAAAAGTTTGTCTCTTGCGGTAGATCTGAGGGATCAACATCCGGGATAGTGATTGGCCTCAACTGGTCTCTTGGGCTCATATTGTTACAGGTTTGAAGGACATATGGGTAAATAGTTGTTTTTTTATGTGTTGCTTCTGACCTACAAAAAATCAGAATGTGAAATCCAGAATTATTGACAAGAAACGCTTTTTAAACACTGCATTTACAGTAGCAGACAAAGAATAAACTAAAATAGTGAGGAAGTTTTCTTTACTGACAATAATTCTGGTGGCAACTGAAACAATACCAAACACTTTAAATATAACTACCAGCAACAGAAAGAAAATTTTAAAGTAACAATTCTGTGTACTGACCATTGTTCTGTTTCTTTCTCTAAATCTTCATCATGTTGGATCCTTAATAAAATAAACCAGTTTTAAAAACTATCAAATAAAACAGGAGCATGTCAAAAAAGTCTAATTATTATGGGACAAGTGTTTCAAAACTGATATCTATGTACAGAGAAACAATAACTACGGTTGGTTTCACAATTCAGCCTGAGGCCAGGAATAATTTATTTACATTGAACTTTTCATGAGGTGAACTAAATTGAGCAATTTGGTGCATGATAAGTTCTTCATTTGCTCCAATCACAGGTAGCCCAAGCTCAAAATTTGTATAGATTTACTGGAGAATGTATAGGAAAAGCTCAAAACTCATATAGTTATACTAGAGAATGCATGGATCCTCTGAAGTCTGGATTTTTTCGCCTCTAAATCATATTAGAATTTAATAAAAAAAAATTCTATGGCAAGCCATCGTTGAAGTCCAAACAGCAAAACTCAGCAGCAAAAATTTCTGCCCAAAATCTTTATCACAAACTTTCAAAACAATAATGAGGACACCAAAAAATATAAATCTTTTAGAATCAAAACCTTTTCAGAAGCAATCATTTTCCAATAAGTACGATATTATGGCTCTGAAAAGGCCAGAAAAATGTGTTACTGTGTCGAGTGGGGAGGACGAAACCATTTAAAATCAGAGAAAGACTGGAAACTAGAAAATTTATGATTATTGACAAGTTTTTATTATGAGTACTTTTAACAGTACAGGTATGTAACATACTTATTCAATATGTAGTGAGAAGCAAACAGCATGAACAAACTCCACTCATTTCCTTGACAACAGTAACCTTCATGGATGTAAGAAAAATCATGTAAAATTAGTTTAGTGAAAAAATGTATAAATACATATTGAACAACTTATAAAAATAGTTGGTGACTATTTTTGCAGAAGTCACCTGATAAGTTAAATACAATAATCTGTCACTGTTTTACTGTACTTCTATATTTAAGATACAAACTTCTAGTTGCTTTCTTGTTTAAGTTGCCTTGGTACTGACCTGTAGGAAAACAGCCACCAGGCCACCTTACAACCATAAAAAAAACAGTTGAAATTTAAGACCTAAGCTCCATAAAACTGTGTAGACTACATATTCTAGGGAGAGTACTTAAATGAAGCCATGATAAAGAGCATACATTTGCTATCAAATGAATATAATGTATCCAATGCTAAGCCATGTTATATATAATTTATTAAAGAATTATGTGCTACAAAAGCACAGAAAGAAGGCACAACACTCTTCAGCATATACAAGAACACTTTAGAAACAATTTATTTTGAAAACAAAATAAATTTAAATAATAACTAAAGGTTTTTTAAGACCTAAATGTATGCAAAGATATTGCTATTTTTTAGGCCTTTCTAGTCTGGGGGGGTACTTCGGGGTCAAAAGGGTAGGGATGGCCATTGGAAAAGTCCCCAAAATACCCTAAAAAATACCTAGGGATAAAAATTTTCTATCCTAAAAAATACCTCTCGGTTTTAAAATTACTCAAAAAATACCAGTCAAAAGCTGAAATTTTCCCCTGGGTAGCTAGTATGTTGGTGCTAAGTCCCCTCGTGTTGTTCTGAACGTGATATGCAGTAAAGTAAGACATGCATGAAGTAGAACGTTCGCCAAATGACATTTTTTTAAACTTCTTATCAGTACGCATGTTTGCTAAAGCACAGAACTGTAAGCAGTCCAATAGCTTTGCAATCTTAAACCCCCAAAAATACCAGACTCTTGGTTTAACCCCTAAAAAATACAACGGTCATTCCTACCAACCCAATATAGGGAGTTCCCCCCCCCCCCCCGGGCTTTCTAGGCCTTGGATACTGAAAAGCAAACATTTTAGACTTTTCAAGGAACAGCTGGCATGCATCTTGCCATAGAAGCTTTTGCAATATATTTAATTGCCACAGATCATGGGACTGGGGACTTGTAAGTCAGACAGTAACATACCAAGCTTAGCAATGCTGTGCATCAGCCTTGCAAGACCAGCACCTGGCACCAAAATTGAGATATCTGCTGCTGGGCTGTGACAGGTGTAAAGAAAATGGTGAGCTATAAAATGACAAGCCTACATGTTGAAATCTTGAGCTAATTAATCAGGCAGCTTTACAGTACCTGTAGGCACTGGATACTACCAAGTAACCTAGTAACAAAAACATGCAATATTTATTTTCTAAGAAAAAAATGTTTGACTGTGACAACAAACTACTTTAATTATGTAGTTAACACATTTTGACTAAGTCATAACATTTTGCATTTACTTAGCGGCAGATACGAAAACAAAAAATTATTTGGGGGGGGGGAACAGTTCGGAAATTGTAACAGTTCTTATAAAATCTGAGATTCCTATTCAAAAGTTGCTGTTGGCACCCCTGGTTCTGCTGCCCATGTTTTGGTGATATAGCAGTATAAAAAATGCATCTAAACATTGAAGTGAATGATTGAAAAATTAATAAACTTGTGATAATGTGCATATATGAGTTAAGGTAGAGCAGTGACTTTCTTGGAAACTCTTTCAGACTCACTCTACACCAACTTTTTACAACCCTTCTTACACTCCACTGCCCAAAATAAATTTCATAGCTGTCACAATCTCTCATTCAAAAACCTTTAGAAGCCAGACTACAGAACAACATTGTTAACAAATATTCAAAAATACTTGAATCAAATATATTTTGTAACCAAGAAGTGTTACAAAATAACTTACCATTTCTCTGGTGGAAAAAGAGACTGGATTTCTTCAATAATTGGCTTGTAGCAAGAGTCTCTCTCTTCTTGACCCTGCAGTCAAACAGTAAAAAAGGCATCAGAGCAAAAAAAAACTCATACTAAAAACTTGTATTTTTTTAGTTCTTTATAATTTTAAAAGTAAATAACCTAACTAGAATCCTCTTTTTTGGGGGGAGGGGGGGGAGGTGGAACCTAAACTGAAAAATAAAATAATACCCAATAAATATTAACCCTTTTACCTCTAAGAGTGCCAAATGATTAGCTTGTAAATTCTCACAACTTTTGTCCTTAATATTTCTGAGTAGTTTGGGAGAATTTGAGTATTCATCTTTCAGAGTTCTTGTCAGATGATCAAATTTCATATTCTCAACTTTAATCAGCTTGTTTTCTATTGTTACTGTAAGGAGAAGTTAGATGTTGACCAATTGATGCCTTAGGGGGAAAGGGTTAAGACATTTTGGTGTAAAAACAATTTAAATTTCTCTTAAAGTAGTTGTCATTTCTCCCTTTCTTTATAATCTTTATTCTATTCTCTCTGTGCAGTGGCTAATGTTACAAACTGATTTTGATTACTGTGTGTACTGTGTGTGTTAAGTACCTCGTCACTCCAATCCCTTACAAATTGTCGCAGAGTGGTGAGGACCTTTTCCATGTCAAACCAATTGACAAGACTTTTATTTTGTTGAAGTCCATTCTCAAGGCCTTCTTCCTGTCATTAAAAAACGACCAAAGATTTGAAATACAGAACTGCATGAGTTCATTCTAACTTTTCATTTTTAGGTAGGCTGTAGTTTACAAATACTTGAAATCTGCATACAAAGTTTAGATTGATTGTTCTGCTTAACCAACTCACCCCGAAATCAGTTTTGTTCTCAAAAATGTGCCCCGTATTCCCTACAATTCGACAGAGAAACTTGTAGTTGGCGTTGATACATTCTTCCACTTGTTTAAAATGACTTTCCGTATGTGGCAACATGCATCTGTGCCTCGGTGGCAAGCGCCTGAAAGCACTCTTCATCCTCTCAAGTTTGTTATAAGAGTAATCCCTAGTAAAAATAAAATCCCTGTCAGACTTTATACAGTAAGGTAAGATGTAAACAAAACGGACAACTCGTATTTCTCGCGACCTCGATCGGCAAGATATAAATGTAGTGGATTCGATTCCAGCTCGGGTTACAGTAGATTGTATGAATTTTTGTAGCAATATTTTATTCTGTTCATGTTTGTTGACATCTAATCTGTAATTATGTATTTGAAATTGAAAACTTCTATCTCGTTTTATACACAGCATTAAGTGTACAGCCGAAGTGGGGCAATTTCAATATGGAAGTGGGGCAATTTCATCGTAAAAGTGGGGCGGCTTCAGTTTTTTTTAGACTTCCTGTGGGGCGACTTCACCGTATTGCATGGGTATACCGTCACATCCTTTATGACAGTGTTCTGTTCATACCTAATAAACATTTGAAAAGTCCTAATCAACATAAATCATACATAGAAAATCTAATGGCCTATCTAATTTCTTACCTATACGACAAAAAAGCCTTTATAACTTTTTCAAAATGCTGTCTTTCAAGCATCTCTTCTTGGTCCTCTAACTTTTTCTGTTTCGAATCAACTTCGTCCGACATTTTGATTTCTTCCTAACACAACCGCTGACCAATGTTTGTGTACTCAAATAAACCATAATGCAATGTGGCCGTAATGGTCTCCGTATATGAAATTAACCAGTGTTTGTTTTTTTTATAACATTTTTTTACGTAGATTTTAAGCAACCTTTATACTGCACAGTGTCTTTTGAAAGAAGAACAAATGAATGGTGAATTGATAAACTTTCGATGCAGGTGTTGTCGCGCTGTTTTGTTTTCAAGTGAAGATCTTGATGATCACAGTGACAGCCAGACTGCCAGCGCTCGTGTGAGATGTACTTCGTGGTACTTAAAACACGATTCAACAGAGTGGGTTAGAAAAGCTGTTCACCAGGTACTTGGCAGATGTAATTTTACTAAGCTTTAAACTCTGCTTTAGCTACTTTGAATCTTATTTGCTTAACACAGATGTTAGTAAAACTGCCGAGTTCGTGTACTGTTATTAACAGTAAACGAAATGTTGTGGTTCAATTTTTACCTTGGTTTAGATTTTTCTAAAGCCAGCTTACTTTTTCAAACCATTTTATTATTTCAAAACTTGTTTAATCCTTTTTTTTCCTTTTGTTTTATACGCCGTCTAAAAGTAGCAAGATTGAGAATTTCAGAAAGTTATAGACTGAATCAATAACCCCTATTTTGTATAGCATAAAATGCTGTACTTAAACCTTTCATCACACCATTTTTGAAACTTGATTGAAAACGCCTTTTAACTTGACCTCTTTAAAAGAAGACAATGTTCTTGTTTATAGTTTCAGTGAACTGCAGGCAAACTGTACTGCCACAAGTGTAAAGGGAGAGTTGGAGCTTTTAACTTCCTACAAGGTGTCACATGTATTTGTGGAAAATATGTCATTCCAGCAGTTTGGGTGCAGAAGAGCCGAGTAGACCCTAATGTCAATCAAGTCACACCGTACATCAGCCAACCTAAATTGTTACATAGTCAAGGAACATTTGAATTACCACGGCAACCACAGAGTAAAGCTTCTGGAATAAGTTTCAGCATCGACCAAGGTTTTGACTGTAGAGCAAAGATAAGTGGATTATCAGCTTGTACATGTAATAACAGTACACAGGATATAATCAGTGGTCATGAAAATGTGAAAGTGGAAAATATAAACACAGAGTGTTTTCAGTGTAAATCTTCAAGAACAATTGGTACTGATGGACTTTCAAATTGTTTAGGAACTCCCTGTAGAGAGGGTGACCAGATGAATAGTATTGAAAATATTGCAAATGGTGCTGACGGATCTGAAAGAATTACACAAGAAGATTGTCTCAAAACTGATGACTTATTGTTTTTAATGAGTGCGCCAGCCTCTTACAATCATAATGCCATAGCTAGAGGTGGAAAAAATAAGATAGGAACATCACAGAAAAGCACTACAGCTAAAACTGAATCCAGGGAGAAAGAGAGTGAACATGTCATTAATGAGTTATTTATAAGGAAATTGATCCATAGAAAGAAAAGAAAAAAGTCGAAGGCCAGAGAAGAATACAGTATGGAAAACCCTATGAGCAATTATGGGCTGATGAAGAATGACTATAAGCAATATGATACAAAAACATCTATACAGGTACATACATTGCCTTTTGTTTACCTTTGCTTGTTAAATGTACTTAAAGATACATCAAGTGGTGCCTTTTTTCATGTAGTGTAACTCCCCCTCCCCCCTTAAAGACCAGTCGCACTCTTAAGATACCACCCACCCCCTAGAGTACCAACTTTAAAAATATGTTAAATGCTTTTCAGCTAGCATTAAATTACAAATTAGGAAATGATGTACAAGTAAAGCAAAGTTAAGCAAGAATGGGACAACTATGAAAATTTGCAACTTTTTAAAGGAAAACAAAGTATAAATAACATTTAAAAGTATAAATTACTTCACCTTTTGAACTCCTTGGCAGGGTTATCGCAGGGAGAGGGGGTGCTCTCCCCCCCCTCCCCCCCAAGAAAAAATATTAAGGACCCACATTTTTGTAACTGTCATTCCCCTTCCAATATTTGAACCTATTGCTAACAGCCCTGCTTGGTAAATGTATTCAGAAAGTTTGTATCTATTTACCATTGTTTGAATTTTCTGAAAAAGGGCACAGTTTGTTTTGTCATTCGTTACTCAGTATTATCATATTAAAAAGGAATTTAGAACTGGTAGATCCTTAACTTAATAAACACAGGGTTCGCAAAATGACCTGGAGGAGAAGGTTAAAGCTTTAGTGAAATCGACTGTAATCCAAATGAGCCAGACTAACTGTAACCCTGTTATACTTAAGTCAGGGTTCCTGAGGCAGGTAGTACCTTATAAACCTTAGACTGCATTGCCCTCAAAGTCACCAAATGCACAAACAGTGTTTATAGTTTGTGTTTGATTTCATAAACTAAAACTAACTTCTTCAACAGAACCATGATATTTCTTGTTTAACATGTGGAACCTAAGACTCTTGGGTAAAGATTAATTTTCTTCTGTGCTAATTGAAAGTGGTTTTGTAACTTATAGAGGCATCTAAATCACTGAAAGAGGCAGCTCATTCAGCTGCCAGTTGGCCAGTTTGAAAAGCCTGTAAACAAGGAAGGTTGCATTCATATATTTAACTTCAGTTATATTTTTTTTGCAACTTTAGGATGTAACACCAGTTGAAGTTCAAGAAGAACACATTTGCCCCATATGTCTTGACCTACTATATGAGCCATGTCGCTGCCAGTGTGGTCATGTGTTTTGTGATCCATGCCTTCGTCAACTGAACTACAGGTCACATGACCAGACTGTTAAATGCCCAATGTGTAGAAAAGTAGTGGAAAGGCACCTCCCTGCTACAGGTAGACAATTTTATAGATTAGTTTTAATCAGATCTTGGAGATATGATAATGAAACAATTATTTTGCGTTTTATACTTCATTTGTCCAATGGAAGGGTTTAGTACGAATGACAGTATCACAGGTATTGTCACACCCCCTTGTGATGAAGTCACCAGTATCGCAATGCCCATCAAAACAAAAACTGAGTTAGGTCAAAACCGTTTTTTCCAGTCTCTAGGAGTGACTGTTAGAACTTTTCCCGCCCATTTTCGCCATTGATATCAGGTCAGAACCGGTTTTAAAATTACCTCATTCAAACCAGTTCTGACAGGATAACAAAAGAAAAATGGGTGGGAAAAGTTTTTACGGTCACAGTTACAGTCGGGCTAAACCAGTTTGGCAATAGTGGAAACATCATAGCAAGGGGATTGACATTACCGGTTGGCTTAGAACTGTCTTTATTATACTGCTAATAATGTTAGTGATTTTTGATGAAGTTGTCAAATTTTTTTTTTCCTTTTGGGAGAATTTAGCAATTAACACAAATTCTTGTTGTCTCAGTGCAATTGACAAAAGTGGTGTAAGTGGCATTTATCACATACTTAATTCGATATTTACATTGTAGATCGGTGAAATATAGAGCATAACAGCCACCCATAGCAATCACATGTGGTGATATCAAAAACAGCCAATCGCAACACTTGATTTCCATATCACCACATGTGATTGATATGAAACCCTTCCTGTCGTTGAAACAACTTTTCAATCTACTTCAATAAAAAAATGTGTTTTTTGAGATAAACCAAAAAACTCACTGAGTGTGTGATAAAAACAAAAATAATAACATTGCCATTTTGAGATTCAAACTTTTCCTTCTCATGTACTCAACCATGGAATATCGTCTATTTATCAACTTCTCAGCTCTTCCTACATTTTCTTGTTACTGTATCTCTTTATAACAATTGGAGCAATAAATATTGAAACAAAGTTTCAACCACTAACGCCCCTCATCCTCTTATCAGCTTATCATTCAAAAGTTAATGCAAGAAATTATTGCTTTTATTAGTTTTCAATGTTAGTTTGGTTCTTTTTGTTTTGTTCTTCAGATGTAAGGAATGGAATTCAGAGAGAATATCCAGAGCTGTACAGGTAACAATTTTTGTGCCACCATTGTAACAGAAAAGATGCAGTAACTTAATTATACTCATTGCTGTTTGTGTTTGTGATCAGTTAGGCCAAGTTTGTATAGTTGTTTCAATAATCCTTTTATTTTTAATGATGCTTGCTTTAAAAATGTAAGTTTAGCACTTGTAATAACTTGTAAACTTATATGTTTATAGCCTTAAATGTAAATTAAATTCCCTTCTCTTATGGCTGATGATTTTTACCGTGTATAAGTAAAATGATGATGATGATGATGATGATTGTTGCGGCAATGAGATGAGCACAGACCTGCCAACCTTGTCAATTCTGAAACAGCGAGAAATGTTCTGAAAACCTTGAATTAAAGGGATAAATTTAAATATATAAGGAGAATACAGTTTTGCAGAAAAAAGAATATCCTGTAACATATTTTTACAAGAAAAAAGGTTTCAACAAACTACTGTACATGACTTTAACTCAAGGACATTCCCAATAGGGAGACCATTTTTGCTGCCCAGAAGACTTTGAGTTAGCAGGTCTACAAGTATGAGTAGAAGTCTGTTGTTGAAAGTCCTTATTAAAGTATTCTATGCAGTCATTTACTGACTTGTGGTAATCAAGAGAATGGTTTACAAGTATATTCTTTTCTGAATTTAAGTCTCCTCCTTGCTTCGATTTTTGTTTTTGATCCATCATCAGTAACTCATATGTGTAGACACCGTAGTACAAGAAAGTCATCTTTTTATCTTTTCCTTAATTCATAGCTTCTTTTTTGATGTGGTTTTTGTGTATATATCACGACAATAATAACTTTTATTATTATTAATTATTGTTTCAGTTTAAATGATTATGGATAATAACTTTGTTGTTTCAGTTTAAATGATTATACTGTAACATATTTGATAGTGATTATAAAAATGATAATAATAATAATAATAATAATAATAATATTGATAACATAATAATGATTATAATAATAACAATAAAATTATTGATAATTATAGTAATAATGATTATAAAATAACTGATGATGATAACAATGAAATTAGCTTTACCGTGTTCCTTAAAGTTAATAAGATGTTTATAAACATCGTCGCTATCATATCCTTTTATTAACAGAAATAACATCAATAAAACTAATGGTAATATTACTAATAGTAATAATAATAGTATAACTGATATAGATTACAATGAAATTAGCTTAACTGTGTTCCCTAAAGTCCCTATCAATTTATTTTTTTAAGTTCCAGATATAAAGTAGAACTCTTTGATAATAGTAATTTTTGAAATAAAACCTTTTCTCGTCGTTCCTCTTACGTTTTTTAGACTTGAAGTGTGCAATGATGACGTAGCAAGGGGCATATGACGTAGCACGAAGCATAAAACAGAAACAATCTTTTTTATCTCAAAAAATTCAATTATGGCTACAATAGTTACATTGTTATAACTTTAATCAATGAATTATTCCCATGAAATTGTTCGAAATAAAAATTTTATGACATTTTTTAACAGAAATGAATATTTTTAAACAGAAACCACATAACTCACTGCTGCTACGTCACAGGTTACCAGTCCCCGGCCTGCTCGGTCAAAATTTACATTCCAAAAAAGCATACTAAGACGTGGAAATTTTCTCTGGTTATTCGTATTTTGAGTTCAAAGATGACAACACTTTTAATCCATAAAGTAAAAAAAATAAGCTTGATAGGGACTTTAAAGTTGTTAATAATTTTATAAACATCGTCGCTATCATATCTTTTGAACTGCGTACACAAAGTCAAGTGGAAAATGTTTGTCTTTTCTCTTCAGGGCCAGACACAAGGTTGAACACCGCTCCCAGTATCGACGTTGGCCACTACCAAGCATTCAAAGACCCTTTATAAACCAGTCAAGACATGTTGCACAGGAGAGATCATTTTATCCAAGGAATATTTTGCAAATATCGCTTTTGCTTATTCTACTAACTGCTAGCTTCCTACTCATTCAACGGTTCTGAAATTCATAAACTAATTCATGATTGAATGTTCACGTAAGTTGAATGTTAGCTTCCTAGTAACTACAGAAGGAGAACTGCTAAGAACATATTTATTCACAATTTTAAGCATACAATTAGTTGTTTCTGGCAAACAACGCTGTGATGCCTATTTTCTGTAGCTGTAGTAAATTATTTTTGTAAAACTGAAATATGTGTGAAAACAAGTCTGATTGCTTTACATTTATGAATTAAGTTAGGGAAAAGTAATTCCTTCAATACCAAATTTTACTGTCAACCAGCCATTGATTTCACTCCATTTTCTTCCACGGTTTTGTTGCTGAGGAAAAGTCCACTAACTGCCTCGGAGATGAATGACCTATAAATAGGTTCTCTTCATTGTAATGCGTTTTTGTCCGAAAAAGCACATATTCCGTCCACGGTAATGCGATCAAAAACGAAGGTGCATGTCAACGAGACTCGCCTTTTTGCAAACCAACAATTAAGCAAAGCTCCGGAAACTATCCTATGCTCAAATTCCAGAGTAAGCTGACAGTTTCCAGAAATATAGAAGGAAAGGTAATCCGAATACGGACAACATAGTGATATGCACTAAATCAAACTAAAGGCAATATTTCGGTTTATTATCTTTAAACCATCTTCAGGCCGATGACATATACCAAAAAAGGGCGGAATTTGAATACCCAAATAAATGAAGCTCATTTGAATGATAGAAGGTCGCGGCTAGCTTTAAGGCCTTGATTGAGTGAGGCTTGTTTGTTCTTGATGTAAAAACTTCTTTGAATAAGAGCAGATTCCAGTTAGAGTCGGAGTCAATAATACGGGTATTGTTTCTAACTGTGTTGAGGTAGAATTGTTTAGTATTGGGATGATCGGTGTTGCCATGACCAGCGATTGGAATGTTAAACAGTGAAAGAGGGTGTTGGTAGGTATCCTATGCTCCTGGTCAAAGATACGGAAAAACAGCATATGAACCCTATCTTAGACAATGGATTGGATTTGGCCATAAACAACAAGTCTATACGCACAATCTTCCTGTTACCACATAATTGGATTTCCTGGTTGTACTAATTTACCCAAAGGAAATCTCCCATAAATGTCTAAAAACCGCAGCACAAACCGCGTACCGCTGGTCGCAGAGGGATTGACAGATAACACAACATAGTTGGAATACTGTCTGACGGCAGTTCAGTCCTGGACCTTTTTTGTTGTCGATGAAGAGAAAAAAGATGCTGATTTTCTAGTATAGATAAGTCGTGTACGGGCCTGAAACTTGCCTGGGAAAAAGGTTAAAGCGCCTATCTCACCGGTTTATTGACGATTTCTAAAGAATGATTATACACTGAATAATATTTTGTCGGGGTTATTTCGTGTATTCCCCTTTTCTTTCTATAATTTTCTACTGATTATTAAAAGTTCCATAGATTCGTGATTAGACGTAATTTATCATTCGCCGGAAAAGGCTGGTACCAAATCTGAGGGTTACGTCAGACTAGTGAGAATAACCACTTGAGCTACACAAACTCTTGGCAGATCACTAGGAGAGCGCTCTGTTTCACTAAAGTTTACGATTTATCTCTATAACCTTTGATATTGATGTTGATCACTCAAAGTGCCTCACTACTCAGACGTCAACAAACTCGACAGGAAAACCAATAGCGCTTTTTTAGCGGCGTCTTTAAAGGTTTTTCCCTCCAAGGCGTTCTATTTTTTCCTCGTATTTTCTTCGAATAATTATTGATAAGTGTCTGAAAAATAAGTCGAAATCGTCAACAAACTGGTGAGACAGGCATCCATCAATCGTTCTGTGGTAAGTTGTTCGAGAAACTTTTTTTTGACTGGTCAAGCTGTGACGCGTTTTGTCCTTTTTCTCTCTACTAACACCTCGCTCCTCTGTAGCCCGATCCCCAAAAACTTTCTTAACCCTATCTTACACGGGGTGGGGGGGGGGGCACAAAGTGCCCACGCCGATTTCAACTAATTGTTAATTTGGAAATGTTGGAGCAAAACCCTTCAAATTCGTTGACTTTTCCTAAAATTTATTGGACTTCATGCTCAAAAAAAATTAGGTGATT